>JANAVB010016895.1:0-36542 GCA_029216955.1 Iris pallida | reverse complement strand
GATGCTATTCTCACACGATTATTCATCGAAATACTGGAAGGAGTCGCCTTCGACTGGTACCGCAACCTGCCGGACAACTGCATCCACTCCTTCGCCGACTTCAAACACATGTTCTTGGAGAGATTCTACGAAGTAGGGTAGGACATCACAATGTCCACCTTCATGGATGTCGTCCAAGGGGAGAAGGAGCTGACAAGAAACTACATCGAGAGGTTCCGCCAAACCGCCATGAAGTTGTCCTCTGGAAACCAAGATTCCTCCTTAATTGAAATTTGCCAAAAGAGACTGCTTCCAACAATCAGTCTCTGGATGGGCGAAAGTCAATTCAAGGATTGGAAGACATTCATTATCAGTGCCACAAGCGCCAAGAACGACTAAAGAAGGCTCGCCAACTGGGATTGCACATCTCGGACGGAGAGAACAAGGACAAGCGTTCCAACAACGATAATGGGGGTAGCCCCTCCAACAATCGGGACAGCAGGGGAAAGCAGGCTATGGTGGCCGATACAGCACAAAACCTGAGCCAAAGCCAGCAGACAAACAATGGCCGCAAATCACTTACTCCTCTTCGAAACGGTCACGTCAAGCCCATCTTGGACATGCTCATACAAGGAGACAGAATTCAGCTTCCTCTACCAAGACGGGAACCGCGGCCGACAGAGATGAGAACCCAAAGTACTGCCATTATCACCGCTACGTCCACCATGCTACACACGACTGTACCAGCTAAAACGGTACATCCAAAACCTCATCATTTGAATGCCCTGGCTATCGATTTCGAAGAGGTAACCGTGGCAGCCAACATGGTGTCAGTACAATTCGGCAGTTTTCTTCGACGGAAACTCAAGACGGAGTCGTCCCCATCCCTCTGGCAACAATGGAGATCGCTAATCTTCCACCTCCCCGAGATCAGGCTGCTGGTCTAGTGCCCCTCACCACATCACGAGGGAAGGTTATGTGATCCATCCAGACTTGGTATCGAAGTCACTCGGTCCATATCATCTTCCATCTGCAAAAAGAAGAGTAGAAAAGTTAGGTCCTGTCACACAATCTCGGCGAACATCGAAGAAGCTACAGCTGTAGTCACGCGGTCCGGGGCACAATCCCAACCTGTGGCTGACAACCCGCTGAAGATCATCAGCCCGCTACAACCGACGCTCCGGGACCGGCTCAGCCTCCGACGACCGACAAGCCTAGGCCGAGGGAGGCTCACTTTGACAAATCCTCCGAAAAGAGGCATCCTAAGGACTGTAGAAGCCCTACAACTTCGACATCTTAGCACAATTGGCCAACACACCGGCCAAGTTGTCATTATACGAGCTTCTGAGACTCTCCAAGGATGTTCGTACAGCTTTGAGAGATGCACTCCAAAACGCCGACGCGTACCTCGCTCAGGTCAACCTCTCAGGAGAGATCCCGCCTGCAGATCTCCAAGACAGCGCCTGTACGGGCAATGCCCAACATCGTCTTCACTCCGCAGGATATGCTCATCAAAACCAACCTGCACGATCGCCCGCTATACTACACTGGATACATCGGCGACGTAAAGTGGATCGGATGCACATTGATCCTGGTCTTCCATAAGCATTATCCGAAGGGTCTGCTACATCATCTCCGCATCCCAATGCATCGTGACGCCTACAAGCACCACCATCAGCGGTTTCAATTCGGGCAGGAGCTACCCAATTGGAAAGATTCGTCTGAAGTGTCAAATTGGCGACCTCCAATCCGAAGTCACCTGCTACGTCATAGATGCAGACACTTCTTACAACATCCTCTTGGGGCGTCCATGGATACACGATTATATGATCGTGTCTTCCATGCTACACCATTGCTTCAAATATGTCACAAATACGGCTTCGTGAGGACGGAATTTGCTGATATCGATCCCTTCAAAGGGGTCAATCCTACTACTCAGACTCCTGCCTGTACGAAAATCGAAGAAGCATCTTGGTGAAGGAGATGTACAAGCTAGTACCGAGACAACCACGGATCAGAAGAGCCTCTGACGATCCACCTCCAAGCTCGCAAACCTGGCAAGTCAGTACCCCTTACCGCCACTCTGCGTAAGGACGCAATCAGCCTCTCGGCGCAAGAAGAGCAGATGATAATCCGGCTGCCAAGGTCTGGCCAAGTGCCAAGACCCACAATGGAGCCGCTGACAATTAGGCTGCCGAGAGCCGGCCAGCCTCAAACAGAGAAGCTCAATCCCTCCGACAAGACAATGACGATACGCCTTCCCAAGAAGGGTCGTCACCCCGATACAAGGCCTGGAACTTCTAGCGAACCAACCATGCCCCGCCCAGCATCGGTGCCAAGCTGGGGGTCGCTAGTTTGCCAACAACTCCACGCTCTGAACCCTACATCAAGCTGCCCAGGTCGTCCTCTCAGTCTTCGTTTATACAGGGGTAGCTGAAGAGGAACCGGAGCTAGCCAAGTATGTGGCTGCCCACACTGATGTTCCCTCCGCAGATGATGTAATCCCCTAGAAAAGATACCTTACTTCATCAATAAAGGCTATCTTTGAACTACCTCGAGCTTAACAAGCTCTGTACGATGTATGCTATGAACACGGTATAGGCACTCACCTCCACACAGGTAACAAATGCACACCGCAATCCAGCTTACTCCAGCAGAAGACGCTTACCGCATAATCGAGGGAGGGGACCACCCAATCATCTTCGGTCGGAAGGACGATCCTCATCCCTTCACCATAGAAGAAGTCGACCTGGATCAGATGCCGGGAGACTGCCTCTATATCTTTATAGCCCCCAATCTAAATATCTCATGCAGAAATAAGGGTATGATCTGGAGACTATGCCAGGCTTGAACTACGGCACGGGGCGACGATTACCTTTGAAGCCACCGGTCCCGGCAGGCAAACCACGGGATACTATAGCAAGACTCGATGTGGATTAGGGTATGTAACACCCACGACCCCTGAAAGTTCAGATGAAGAATGTGACTGGCATTCACATTCGACCGGGTCACCAACTTCTGACTCTGATACCAGTATCGAGATGTATTCAGACAAGTCTTGTCAGTCAACATGGCATTCGCCGACGCTTATGAAGAAGACGAAGACATCCCGAAATCCTCGAGCTAGAGCCGTGGGCCCAGCAGTTGGATGCACAATGGGAAAAGCGGTTCGAACTGAGGGACCCTCCTACTGAAGATGAGGTTATCCAGGTCGACCTCGGCAGCGAATCTTCCCCAAAACCAATCTTCGTCAGTAAAAGCTTAACAGACGAGGAGCGAGAATCAATGCTGGAACTTGTCAAAAGTACATTGATGTGTTCGCATGGAGATGAAGACATGCCGGGGTTAAATCCCGATATTGCTCTTCACAAGCTCAATATTCGGCCGACGCAAAGCCAGTCAAGCAACAACAGACGCTTCCTCCCAGGCATCATGGATGCGATCGAAGCCGAAGTCAACAAACTGATAGCCAGCGGCTTCATACGTGAAGAGCAACATCCCGACTGGGTCGCCAACATAGTACGTCCTCAAGAAGAAGATTCGAATCTGCACGACTTCCACAATCTGAACGAGGCGTATCCCAAAGATGAATTCTCCCTCCCTATCACAGACATCATGATTGACAACACCTGCGACTTCGAACGCATGTCATTTATGGATGGATTCTCGGGTACAACCAAATCAAGATGTCTCCTGACGACGAAAAGCATACATCATTCCGAACACAATTGGCACATACTGTTACACAGTCATGCCTTTCGTTTAAAGAATGCTGGCGCCATATATCAACGAGCCATGAGTATCATCTTCAGAGAACACTTGCGCAAGATGGTGGAATGCTATGTTGATGACATCGCCGTCAAGAGTCGCCGCAAGGAAGACCATCTACAGGATCTGAGGACGGTATTCGATCTGATGCGAGCACAATTTGAAAATGAATCCTACAAATCTTTCTTGGGCGTATCCAGCAAAAGTTCTTAGGTTTCATCATCACCCCGGCCAGGTATTCATGTAGACCCTGAGAAGACGAAGGCAATTATGGAGATGGGTCCCCCGAAAAATCTCTGCGAACTCAGAGGCCTTCAAGGACTAGCTTACATCAGAAGATTCATCTCTAACCTCTCCGGCGATGTCGACCATTCACCACCTCATGAAGAAAGGTGTCTCGTTCGTATGGGACGAAGAATGCCAGCGTGCCTTCGAGCATCAAAGAATATTTGTCAAATCCTCCAGTCCTGGTGGCTCCGGTTGCTGGAAAACCATTCCTGCTCTACGTACGAGCAATGGAGCATTCCCTCGGAGCTCTGCTGCACAAAACAATGCGAGGCCATGAGCAAGCTATATTACCTCAGTCGAATGATGATTGGGCCAGAGCACCGATACACCGTGTGGAGAAGGAATGCCTCGCCCTGGTGTTCGCCATTCAGAAGACGCGGCACTATGTCACTGGACAAACAATACATGTGATCTCACGAGTCAACCCTCTCAGTCCTCATGACTAAACCAGGGGCACTCAGCTCTCGCCTCGCTACATGGGCAATATTGCTGTCCCCTTATCATATGATCTTCATCCCAAAAGGCTGTCAAAGGTCAAGCCCTGGCAGACTTTTTGGCAGCCCACCCGGGCTCAGAGTCGTCCAGGATATATGAAAAATCCCATATGAGGTCGCCGACTCGAATAGCCTCTCACGATAACATATGGCGGATGTTCTTCGACGGTGCTTCAAGAACAGGCCCAAGGGCAACATCATTGTCGGAGTCGGGTGGTGCTGGTTTCTCCTTCTATTGGTGATTAACCGCGCTTACTCCCTCACGGAACCCTGCTCTAACAATGTGGCGAGTACAATGCTCTGGTCATTGGCCTCCAACTTGCAAGGGAGCTGGGGGTAGAATATCTCGAAGCATACGGCGATTCTCAGTTAATCGTCAATCAAATCCGGGGCTCATACGAAGTTCGCCACGAAGACATGATCCCCTATCACCAAATAGCGATCGACATCATCTCGTCGTTCGAGGGTTCTTCATCGAACACGTCCCAGACTCCAAATATCGAAGCCGATGCCTTAGCAGGCCTGGCCGCTTCCCTAGCAGTGCGAATCATGCCCATCAATCGGTAGACGTGATAGGCCACGAGCTGGTCTGCCCCAAGAACAATGTTCAATTCATGGCAAGTTATTCCGCTCAGGCGATTGATGATGCCCCAGATTGGAGACAACCATTCATCGACTTCGTCGTCTACGACATCCTCCCCGAGAACCCAAAGGAGCCACCTCCATTAGACGACGTTCCCTCAGATTCTTCTACGATAAAGAACAAAATGCTGTATCGGCGATCCTACGATGATTATTGCTTCGTGTCTGTCAAACGCAGAAGCCAAAGAAGCCGTACGAGAAGCGCATGACGGTGTCTGCGGGGCCCATCAGCCTGGTCCTAAATTGTAAGACCGTCTTCGCCGAATGGGCTACTACTGGCCCACGATGGTAGCGGATACGATAGACTATACAAGAAGGTGCAAAGCCTGCCAAGTCCATGCGGACTTCATTCACCAGCCATCAATTTCTACATCCGACAGTGGCATCCTGGCCCTTCGAAGCATGGGAATGGATATCATTGGTCCAATTACTCCACCTTCCTCCCGTGGACATCGCTTCATACTTGCGATCACGGATTACTTCTCCAAATGGACAGAAGCTGTTCCACTTACAGAAGTCAAAACTTCGAACGTGATCAGCTTCCTCAAGCATCACGTCATCTATCGCTTTGGACTGCCCCGAAGGATCATCCACGAAATGGTCCAGTTTGCAAGCCATGCCTTCTACCTTCTGTGATAAGCACCGCATCCAGAATTTTGCTTACACCATACAACCCAGCAGCAAACGGGTTGGCAGAGGCATTCAATAAACAATCATCAAACTCCTCAAGAAATTTGTCTCTTCCAACAAACGGACTGGAATGAGAAGCTCGGTAATGTTTATGGGCGTACCGTACTACAGTCCGAACAGCTACCGAAAATACACCATTTTCCCTGGTGTAGGGAGTGAGGCAGTTCTCCCATTAGAGACTCAAATACCCTCACTCCGTCGCCCTCACTTATCAATTGACGACGGATGATAACTACCGACGCCGACTACAAGAGTTGGAGGCCTTAGATGAAAAATGCCTCCAGCTCAGCAAATCGAACTATACCAGCACGCATCTCCGGAGCCTTCAACAAAAAGGTCAAGATCAGAACATTCCAGGTGGACATCTCGTTCTGGCAGTTCGGAGACCGATGGTCATGACTCACAAGACCGCCGGCAAGTTCCAGCCAAAATGGGAAGGCCCATTTGTCATTGAGGCCGTATTCTCCAACGGGCCTACCGCCTCGCAAAACAGAATGGGATTTGCTCATGTTGCCCGTCAATGGCAAGTTCCTGAAGAAATATATGTCTAAATGATATTCTCCAGATCATTGAGTCATGTGCCGCTGGTACCGCTGAACTCACCCTTACAATTTTCCAGATTTGAGTCACGTGCCCGTGGTACCGCTGAACTCACACTCACCATTCTCTAGATTCCGAGTCATGTACCCTCTCGTGCCTCTGAACTCACATCCACAACATCCCAGATTATCGAGTCATGTGCCCGCTGGTGCCACTAACTCACATTTCACAAATATCGAGTCATGTACCCGCTGGTGCCTCTGAACTCACATCCCGGTCACTCTTTCAGATAGTAAGTCATGTATGATCATACCTTGAACTTTTCCTGGAAGAGATCCTCCCTCATGATCCAATACACTTCCAGTGCACAAAAAGGGTAAGTGATCCACAAATTTCTAAAACGGCCATGTCCTCATTACCTCTGAGTCGTTTCACTTCCGCCAAAAACAAATCACCCCCTACATAGAACTTCTATGTCCTCATTACCTCTGAGTCGTTCTATGTACCCCCTCTTCATTGAGCCCACTCCTGCCATGTCCTCATTACCTCTGAGTGGGAAGGCTCCGTAGAAGAAACCTTCATACTTGCCATGTCCTCATTACCTCTGAATAAGTATGTCGATTCCCTTTCAACCTATTATCTGTACCCACAACGGAGTACGACAAGGATAATAGGTCCACAAACGTCCTCTGTTGACCACAAATATCCTCCGTGAATTCACTCCTGCCATGTCCTCATTACCTCTGAGTAGGAAGATTCCACGATAAAACCCTCATGCTTGCCATGTCCTCATAACCCTGAGCAAGTATGTTTTTCCTTTCATCCTATTATCCGTATCCTAAACCAAGGTACGCCAAGGATAATAGGCCCACAAATACGCTCTGTAAGTTCTTAGCACAAGCCCACCATCTCTCATGCCCCGGGAGCCCAGCTGCTCTACGACATTCTTTTTCCTGATACCGAGAGCACCCATGACCACTTTGCCATGGCTGTTCCAGGTATCCTAACCAAACTTGTCATCCGTACCTAAAACCAAGGTATGCCATGGATGACGAGTCTACAAACAAGTCCCCCGTGCGGGAGACACCACCATCATATCATAGGTACAACAAGCAATACAAATGAAGGGTAGAATGAAAGTACTCTTTATTTGAAAGAAGGAAAAAGTATTACATCTTTTGGGCCACGTCCTCTCAAAAAGAAAACAGGAACAAAACAAAAGAAAGAAAACCAACTACATTTCGACATTACTCAATTCTAGGAGACGGCTTCTCACTGAGGTGGTCCTCCGCTCAATCCTGTCGAGCCGACGCTCAGCCTCCCGGGATAACCGCTCCCATGTCAAATCCATGAGCGCCTGGCAGTCGTCTTCCAACTTCTTCAGGGCAGTTTCCAGGTCAGTCGAAGCTTGATTAACCCTGTCAGCCTCCCGAACAATCAGCCCCCTATCAGTACGGGCAACCTCAAGTTCGGACTCCAAGAAAGTCAACTTTCCTATGAAGCACGAGAATCTGCTCCCGCATGTCAATAATCTCACGAGAGGCAGTCTCCTCCGGCTGTGACGTCTTCATTCGCGTGACTCAATTGATCATACCGATCAGATAAATCGCTGAGGTCCTTCAGTATGGCCGACCTGGTTTTATCCCGAGCAGCTTTAGTCCTCTCTATGACGGCGATAAGGGAACCCCGCTCCTCATTTATAGCAGCAGACAGATCAGCCTGCCGCAATACCCGGAGCTCGGCCACCAGCCGATCAGTCTCTAATAATTTTGCCTCCAGAAATACGGCCATCCCTGCATCACAGGGAGATTCCTAAGGATATCAATTGACCCTGGGCGTATTGCCGGGCCAAGGTGAAGGAGGTCCCTCTTTCCACGGCAGCTTCTATTCCCTCTTCAAATGACGATGAAAACTGGCAACCACGTCCTGTAACGCATCGTCCAAAACTTTCGCAGAGGATGGCGTCAGAGGAAGCGAGGACGGCAACATCGGAGGAGTGACACTGGAGCTTGCCACCAGAGGAACAGAGTCTGAGCAGAACGATGCATGAATGGCGGCCAACTCGTCTTCCGCCGCCCGGAGAGCTTGGATACTCGGTAGGGCAGAAAGGTCGATTCTCGGAGCCACCTGAGCAGAGGATGACGCAAGGACCATCGTTTTTTGCCCCGACTGCCCTGATACCTGGCCCGCTAAACTTGAGCCCCCAGAAGGCCCATCAAGACGAGTCAGACGGTGAGGGGGTACACCCCTCTCCACCAGTGCCCCTTCGGCTGGGTTTGTCTCAACAATGTCCATCCCCGGTACTGGAGAGGCAGGACCTGTATGCCCAGAATAACAATCAATCAACGTAACCCGAAGGACGTGATGATGAGTAGATAGGCCTCCTCACAGGTTAAGATTCGGCTTATCTTACCAAGGGTCGAGCATGGAGGCTGCAGCTCATTCACAGCTGGCATAGTCTCCTCATCCGCAATCTCTAAATTAAGCTCAGCAGCGTCCTCTATCCCCGTCACCTCGAAGGGGATGCGTCTCGATCGACATCGTCTCGAGGAGATCCCGCGATCCCAGAGATAGATTCACCGAAGCCCCCGCCATCCCGGGTCACCACCTCGGCATCTTGAGACTCCTCTTCTTCTCTAGACACCTACAAACGGGGAAGAAAATGATTAAAATCAAAGCTAGAAGGAAAGAAGGAAGGAAGAATCGGGAGCGGTTTGGTTACCTCTGACACGGGATTGACCTCTTCTCCACTTTCTCTTATAGTTAGCTGGCGGTGTCTGGTTGCAACCAGCTTCCGGGAGCGAGATATACCGCCAGCAGGAGAAACTTGCCTGCTTCGCTTTGGAGCAGGACCAAGCGCAACGGGTGGCTGATCCTCCAACATCTCACATGGCACGATTGGCGGCTGATCCACCTCTACGTCTGCCACCGGGAGGGAGGGTAGAGTCATCTCCATCATGCTCGATGCCCTCATCATCCTCAGCCACAGAATCCAAATTTGGCACTTCGGCTCTAGTCTTTCTCTTCTTGGCCCCTTGAGATCCTTCCTCCAGGCGGTACCAACAATAAAACTGGCACCCGGGTTAAAGCCGACAGGAGGTTTGTTCGCCATGACATGGTACAAGACTGCCATGTACAAGATCTCCACAGACGCCTTAATGGCAGGGACTGAGAAAATGGTATGGGTATGAATGTGTCGTAGTATTGCCATGCCCTGATACCATCAAGAAGGCTGCCTTCAAAGCCCAGACAGGAGCTGGGATTGTCTAAACAAAGCTGGCTGTATCCAAACTGAAGGGCAAACCTGCTAGGCAGATAAGGCTCCAGAAAAACGGTATTAGGTTACGATACACCAGATGTGCGGGCGGATGTTACGCAGCCATAGGAGCATCTGGCCATCCAGAAGCTGAGGGGACGTAATACCGTCAAGATGTACAGCCTCTATGTCCCTGGCGGTAAAGCGAGGGACGGATACAAAATATGATACTTTATGCCCTCGCCAATGCCATCCGACAAGCCCATGGTCTCATATTCCCAAGGCTCGTCACGATAGCGGAAGATAAATACGTCATCATCAGTCACACTATCTTCAGAGCCCGGTCTCATCAAAGACGGATAATGTATCAACAGCCACCCCATCAAATAGTGATAGGATAACTCAGTTCATTCAAAATCCTTGGTCACGTCGTGAGCAATGACTTTGGATGTGAAGGTACGAAGGCCACGGTGTATGCTGCACACCATGGCCGGGAGGAAACTAGCCTGATTTGTAAAACTAACTTCACAGCCGGAAGGATGAAGTTACGACTGATTCTCTCGATAGAACCAGCCCCTCCGGAGACTACACAGTTTCGCAGCCATACCATTAAAAATCCTGCCATGAGTGATTTTTTTGACAACTCTTGGGTGTCCTGGTAGAAATACCGAAAGAGTCGGTTTTACTCCCAAATCTGTCATTGGTGGTGGCCACCCTCTTAGCCGACGACACCAAGTCTTTCACCGCCTCCCGGGATCGAGGGCGACGGGAAGTAATTCGTCCTGAGGCATCTGTCGGGAAGAGATAGTGCACCCAGTCCTTGGTATGGGGAGCATTCCCTTCCGAATTATTATCTTTTCTGGCCGTCTGATGACATGTGCTGTAGTGCACAATATCTCTTGATAAAGGGGCACGAATCCTGGGTACTGTCTTTCCAAATCTTCGAACTCCTCATTCGTGGGAGTATACGCTCAAAAGTTTCGTCCCCCCAAGGAAGCTTGGTGACCGTGTGCATTTCGTTGAGCGCAAGCCCCATTTCCCCTACGGGTGTATAGAAGGTTCCCGTACGGCAATTATACATCTCCAGCAGAGACATGAACAACTTCTTGTTTATGGGCAAGCCATGGCTGGTGCCCCGAATGGCATGGTAAAGACCAATCTTACACAAAAAAGCCTAATACTTTTACAAGATCCATGTAGACAGATTGGTCCACGAGGGAACAGGATGTGTCCAACTATGGAGCATCAACCGACCGATGGGTAGGAGCCCTTCCGAGCAAGTTGATTTATAAAAGTGTCGACGGTAGAAAATATAAATTGGGGCCCGGCACGTTCAGAAAAGTACCTGGGACCAATCCCGTTATAGAACAGCTGGTGTGCACCTTGCCTGCAGTCACTGACTTCATGCTGCTATAATGGATGTCTCCCACAAACATCCTACCTCGGGTTGGAGTTAAAGTCTCTCCCATCTTCCGGTCTAGTGGAAGCATATTGAACCAAGATAACGGAAAGTGTCACTCCATTTGGGGTATGCGGATCGCCATCCCGTTAGAGATAAAACTCCAGTTCTCCGACACCTCCAGAACATGACTGTTCTCCGCGGTCAAGGCATCTCCAAAAAAGAAAGCAGGCTTCAAATATTTTCCTTCGAATTTCCCAGAGTTCATCATAGCATTAAGGAAATGGAAAGACTGGTGCTTGATGGCATTCAGTCTAGCCAGAGGCTCATCGCTCGGAAACTGGTCCGTCATATCTGAACAATATGGTCGTACCTATAGCTGAGAGCAGCTTGGGCGCTACCCACCAAGAGTTCTCCAGCAGCGTTAACCGGCAGATTCACTGAAGAAAAGACAGAGAAAGATAAGTTAAACGGATGGATAAAGAGAGCTGATTGGGCGCTTCCAAGCCTCATGCGGCTCAGAAAACATCCATGCGGCTCCATGAAGCCTTATGCGGCTCCGAAGACTTATGCGGCTCCAAAAGCCTCATACGGCTCAAGCTCAGAAGAACACTTATGCGGCTCCGTGCAATAAAAGTCTATGCGGTTTAGCGTCTTTTATACGGCTTCGCCTGAAGCACATATGCAGACATGGTGGTTTTCTTATGCGGCTCGCAGCTCAGCCGTAGGACGAACATGCGACTTGTAAAGACTCATGCATAAAGTATGCGACGTAGCCATGACAGTTAGGGTTCTTTAACTCATACATTGTCCTTACCAGTAATGGGGGGGGGGGTGAACGTCAGGATGAACATCAGGTACGACGACCGGCGGAGGAGCAGCCGCAGTTGAGGCGGAAGTGGAGGTTGCCTTCTTGCCCTTTGCTGCCACGGTCTTCTTGGGAGCCATTAGTTATCGAAGAGGAGAAGGACAATCGAGATAGGGATTTAAGGAAAAAGAAAGAAAGTAAAGAAGCCCTTTCTCTCTTCAAACTCCTCCTATTTATAGGAGGACGGGAGAAGGAGGACCCGTGGGCCAATAACCGTCTCATAAAAAGCGAAACCGACTCCTCGGGTTTCGTCTCCAAGATTCACCCAGGGCGTAAAATCTGAAAGATTTAATGAGCCGACCCTTGGGATTTTCCCCTACAAACGGTGCTGAAACGAATTTGAGGCAATTAAAGACCCGCACACGTGGCAAGAAGCTATGCGGCTGAACAGTCCCCTACGGCTGAACCACCTATGCGGCTGAACAATCTATGCGGCCAAGATATCTATGCGGTCAGGGTTTCATATGCGGCCAAAAAGAATATACAGCCATGCTTCTTATTCAAAGTATTTCAATTTTGCAAATTAAAAACTTTGAAGGGGGTCTTGTAGAAGCATGAAAATGATCCATGCGGCTAGAAAATCTCATGCGGCTCAGAAAGCCCATGCGGCTCAGAGAGTCATGCGGCATAAGGGACTATACGGCCCAAGACATCCCATGCGGCTCAGAAGACATGTGGCGTAACAATGTTCCCCTCCGACCTATGCTGCATTAATTACTTTGACGGCTGACAACTCTGAAAAAGTGACAGCCCTGACACAAGAGAGACAATTATGACTCTGTCATAATGACAGACCCCTAGGGAGAAAGAGATCTCTGACACAATCCCCCGAGATCCATAAAAATGCCACGTGGCCTTGCCACGTGGGCGTTCGTATGCGGCTCGAGCAAACTTCTCATGCGGTTCAGAATGAAGCCGTCCTATGTGGCTCAGGCCGAAACAGTCTCATGCGGCTCAAACAAAGGCCTTCCATGCGGCTCAAGCGGACCATTTCCATGCGGCTCAGGCGGATGTATCCCTATGCAGCTCGCAATGATCACCTCCATGCGGTTCAAAGGTTCGAGGGAGGGCCACTACCCAGGCAGCCCTGACACGTAGCCCAAAACCATATGCGGCCCAAATCTTATGCGTCTCAATCTTCATGCGGTTCAGATCCCCCCAGTGGTTCCTAGGACACGTGTCCTAAGCCGATCAATTTTTCAGATTTATTGCAATCAAAGATTGGGTCAAATCTCAATAATCTGGGACACGTGGCAGGAGAATAAATCAAATTTATTCGCATACATCAGAAGATCATTATGAGAAAGATTTATTCCAATCAGCATTAATTGCTGATGAGATTTGGTGTAATCTACACTCAATGGTCCAAATTCATCACAATCAAAACGAATGGCCTAGATTGACCAATCCACAGGCCGCCGCCATCCACAGGAAGCAATCATTGGCAACCCTAATGGTCACACCCCTTCCTATAAATAACAAGGTGCCATTCCTTTACAATATTACATTCCCTGGCAATATACACAACGGAGAGAGTGTGACCAGAGAGACCCCTGTTCGAGATCAGAAGACTTGGTGGAAAAAGCAGAGAGGGAGCAAAGAGAGCATTTTTTCAACGTCGAGCAAATCTTCTGGAGCCAAGGCTGCATACCGATCGTCCAAGGAGTAAGACAGGACTGCCGTCGCCTTCCCGAGCCTCTATCGTTACCCCCAGAATCTAAAATAAATAATTGTACTTAGTCTGCTGTACCTAGGCTTTCGTCCCTAGGCTTTCTTTGTACAAACGAGTTTGTATTGTGAGTCTAAGTTCAGTACTCCCATAAAACTGTTCTGTACTTTTACAATCAATGGCAAACAGGGTTTCCAGGCGGATGAAGAAGGAAAGGGCGCACGCGGCGGCTGTGTGCGGCGGAGCGGCACGGGACTTGCCATGCTCGGGCGAAGGTGAGTTTTAGGTTTAGGGTTTAATTTGGGGGTTCTTTTGGGTTTTTGGTGGCGGCACCGGCGGCGATGGCCATGGTGGCGGGGTTGTAGGCGGAAGATGGGTGGGTGGTGGTGAAGGTTTGGGTGGCGACCAACTTCGCCGGGGTCGAGGCGGATCTGGCCGTGGTCGAGAAATTTGATGGTGGTGGTGGTAGGGTTCGTTTGTAGATGGGAGGGACGATGGCGGAGTGAGGGTGGTCCTGGTTTTGGTGGTGGATGCAACGGACGTGGGTGGCGGAGGTGAAGTCGGAGGTGGGGCGCTGTGATCCGGCGGAGATGCCCAGGCGTTTGGGGGTCTATGTTTGCTGGTGGCTGTGGATGTCGGGTCGGGTGGTGATGGTCGCCGTGGGGACGTCGGACAAGCCTGGATGGCGGAGGCGGAAAGGAGTTGGGTTAGGGATTAAATTCAATTATATCGGGGGTGTATCCGACACAAGGGATACAATGTATATGTATATATAAAAATATGGAATAAGAATTTGGAAGGACACAGACACGATGCACGTAGATTTGTGGAGAAAATTATTGTGGATGAATAATGAATTGGAGGAGTACCTGCCTATTTATAGGACGTAAGAATTTCCAATTGGATAGGATTAGGAAAAGATTAAACCCAATTTGATTTAAATCAATAATCAAATCCAAATTTCAAATTAAATATCCAATTTAAATCAAATTAAATTTCTAGTATAAAATCAACTGAGATAAATCAAATTTCAAATATTTAACGATTTAAATAAATCCAAAATTTCAAATCAAGGTTTAAATCGCCATAATAATTTCGAAATATTTTTTTTAAATACTAATAATAATAATTTCGAAAATTACATTATTATTTAGAAATAACTTAAATAAATATTTATGAATATATATGTAAGCACAAATAATGCATACTTTTCCTAGTACACAATAAAATATTATTTATGATTAATAACTCTTAAAAACAAAAGGCTTTTTATAGCAAGAATAATAATTATATGTAATATTTTGAAAGTGTATAATAAAATAAAAAATGTTTTTCTAAAATATGTACGCTCGCACATATTCGCACTAGACGAGCAAGAAAATAAATTTCGTGCGCGACGTAAAATACGACTACGTGACGTATAATACAAAATTTTAAATCAGTACCAAATTTAAATAAAAAAATAGTAGAAATTTAGGGGTTTTACATCCTACCCAACTTAAAAAAATTCGTCCTCGAAATTAAGAATTCGTAGGGGTGAGAAGGACACACAATGGTATAGAGGGTTCGATGTTTATATGGTCGTAGTCTAGGTTGAGGATATGATTGAGACGATTGTAATCACTCTTAAATTCAAGTGATTAGAAAGTCAAGATTGTAGATTTAGGGTCGAGGGAAAGGTCGAGTAGTTCAAGACAAAGATATGGCAACATCGAGTGATAATGGTCATAGGTGATAGGATAGCTAGAGGAAGTTCTAGTATAACGCCTTCGTCCTTCTAAAATAGGTGAAGGTGGAAGCAATATAGAGTTCGAAGGAGGCATTATCGAATACGAATACGTGGTCCAAAGGCGACCGAATAATTCAAAGGAGTTGCCAAGGCAGTCGTGGATGAGATTCTAAAGGCCGAGCTTAATTATGTTCCATCCACGTACAATAATAGACAAATGCGAACCAAGTGCACTTGGTTGATCAGACCATTATGCACCGGTTCTGATTAATATTTTCCATAAATAAATTCACTTTATTTATTGTGTTTCTGGGAAAATTACAACTGTAGGAATCTAATCTAGAAGACGATTACTTTATCCCTTGGACGATGCGATGAAGAAACTCGAACTTCGAAGAACTTGGACAGCAACTGGGAAATCTCTTTGTTCTCTCTGAATTGACTGTCGTGTCTGATGAAGATGAAGAAACTCTTTTATAGAGTTCTGGATAACTGTTCTGAAGCATACGCTCAGTCAGTTACTTGACGTGTGCATAACTGCAGGGACGCGTGGCAAATTCTGGTGGAGACACATTAGAGTGCGGTTGAAAGTAATGAAATATATCTAGGAGAGATTGGTGGCATGGATGCCACGTTGCATAACTTCTGAATAAGTGGGTAACTGAGTATAGGATACGTGAGAACGTGTGTTGACTGTACGTTGAAAATTATCCCAAAGGCATTACTGTGATACGCTGCCTTTGTTGAAGAAGAGTCATACGTTAGCTTTTGAAGGCACATGTCTTGCATACGCTGACTTGGATTATATAAAGCTGATACGCTCGCTTCATTGATAAGGAGTCGTATGGAGTCCATACGCTCATTTGATTGGCAAGGAGTCGTATGGAGTCCGTACGCTCACTTGGTCGACAAGGAGTCGTATGGAGTCCATACGCTCACTTAGTCGACAAGGAGTCGTATAGAGTCCATACGCTCACTTGGTTGGACAAGGAGCCGTAGGGATTGAGGGAGTAGACACGTGGCCGTCCTCAATCTTCTCAAATATGCCATATCTTCTAATACTGAAAAATATCTCTCGAGCGTTGTGCTGCAGATATGATGGCTGACAGAGTCAGAAATAACAGTAATGATGGCTGTGCATTTATGACGGTTGCTGAGCTGTCCTCGTAAGAGACAAAATCAATTTTGGAAAACCCATACGACGGTTAATCTGCATAGGGCAGCTATCTTTGCACGAAAGACGAAGTGTCAGATTCATCCTTCATTAAATACATGCTGTGCTGTCATCTCAAGAAATAATAAAATATTCACTGAGCGTACAGCTTTTAGATGAGCGTATGGCCTTGGCTGAGCGTATGGCCTTGAGCGTATGGTTTTGACTGAGCGTATGGCCTTGAGCGTATGACTTTGGCTGAGCGTATGGCCTTGAGCGTATGACTTTGGCTGAGTCTTATGTCAGCGTGTCATAATTTTTCACACCCTACAAGACCCCCTTCAAAGTTTTCGAACTTTATGAATTTCAAAAGTTCGAAATTACTTTGAACTTAAAGTGGAAATAAGTCTCGACACGCTGGCATGAGTTGTTATCTTCTTCAATATCAGTGCAAATCTTTTAGGGATTCTGTTTAAAGAACGGCCGCCGTTTGAACTTCTTCTTTTCTTCTATAAATAGGTCTTTCAAAACCTAATTTATTTCTTTACTTGTGTATTCATCTTCGAGAGAGAAAAAGCCCCAAAACTCAAGCCTTCTTTTTCTTCGACTCAGTCTTTATCAATGGCGCCCAAGGTCGACGCTGCTGCGAAGGGAAAAGGGAAGGCTCATGCGGAGTCATCTCAGCCTGCCGCCGCCGCTGCTAAGAAGACTACCGATGAACGCGTTCGACGAAGTGAACGCCCATTGAAGCCCCTCTATGGTGAGGATGGTGATGATGAACAGTAACTATCCCCTATTTAGGGCTCTGGTTAGAACAAGATCATAAAACGTATCCCCTTTTTAGGGTCAAATACGTCAGAAAATACGCTTCCCTCTTTAGGGTTTAGCCGTATTCCATATTTTTCGTTTATACGAAAAATATGTTTGAAGCATATTCTGTAAGATACGCGTATTTTTGATAGAAATGTCGAAATACGCTGTCTTAAAAGAATACGCTATGTCAAGTTGTCTCACTGAGATACGCTAACTCCTGTGTTAGCGTATTTTTTGATGATCATCTTGTCAACCATACGCTAATACGCTCAAGCTGAACATAAACTGAACTTTAAAATTTATCATACACTTAGGATAGAAAAAAAATGATCTCTGAATCCATCATACGCTTTAGGATAGAGTGAGCGTATGTTAATCTTTGAGTCTGCCGTACGCTTAGGATAAACTGAGCGTATGTTGAACTATGAGTCTGCCGTACGCTTAGTATAAACTGAGCGTATGTTGAACTTTGAGTCTGCCGTACGCTTAGTATAAACTGAGCGTATGTTGAACTTTGTCATCTCTTGATGTTGAAGATTTCTAACATTTTATTCTTCTTTTGCAGTGGATATTCTGGCTCAGGAGGCAGAATTTGAAGGATGTGTAGGAAATAACTATATAAGTGACTTATCACATGTTCGTTTTCCCCAATTCGATGGACCTTCTACAAGAATAGCTCTTTTGACAAATCAGGAAAATGATACCTTGTTGAATTTGATGAGTGGACTGCCTTTACAGAGTGTGGATGGTGTTACCCACTCGAAGCCAGCATTTCTTTTTGGAGATGCTATTGACATAAACTCCCAGCCTGCTCTTGATAAAGTATCATACTCTTATTATAGGGATGGTGATGCAAATCAGCCAATGTATCTGACTGGTTTATCAAAAAGTATCAACATAGCTCGCTTATTCCACGCGAGTCACCAAAGACAAATGAAGTGGGATATTACTCCATCCCGTCAAGCAAAAGCTTGGTGGATAGGATACCGTCAAGGAAGATTCCGCAGTGGTACTGAACCACATGTCTCAGCTTTGCGAGGACTGCTGCCAGCTACCATTCCTCCCGAAGACTCGGCACTTCTGAAGCCAGTTAGAGTCCCAATTTTTGCAAACGAATTCGTTCAGCTGGAGAATGCTGTTTATCCAAAACAGTCTATGAGGCTGACTGGTCTGGTAAATCCGGAGAATACCAGATGGACTGTTCTTGTAAGATGGATTCTGAAAAACTTTGGGGAACAGTTAAAGGCAATAGGTCTATATAATGCCATCAAGTGCACCGCTTATGGTTTTAGGCCAAACCCGGATTTGTTCTTGGCATTAGTGGAGAGGTATAATTACCATACCGGTACTTTCATGACTCCAAGAGGCGAGATGGGATTCGCCCTCCATGAGATGGCATATATTTCTCAGCTGCCAATAGGAGATTTGCCATATGAGGAGTATATCCCTTTCATTGATGAAATGAATAAAATCTCCGATGCCAACCCACTGATTCTTCATGTCTTTGAAGAATTAATGTGCCATTACAGTATTTGTAAAGCTTTTTATAAAGGACAAGGTGCAGAGGAAGATTCTAACTGCTATTCCTCTAAGTGGATGGCCTATTTATTCCAAGGCCGCACTAATAAAGTTCAGAAGAAAAAGAAGACTGATCAATATGTCGGTGAATTTAAACCTCTGAGTCAAGCTGAAATTGACAAACTAATCCGGGATACCACTCATGACGACATCGTTATTGAAGAAGACGAAGGCACCTACAAAGTCGGTGATAGGTTGGAGACCTATATTAAGCAGGGTAGCCGAGAATTATCTGCTGAAGGTCATCTGGCCGGATTTATATCTCTTTGGCAGAGAAAATTTGTAGTACCTGGCACCTGTTCAGCAGACAGGATGCACAGAGGAGTTGTCTTTGCAGCAGTCCGTCTAACTTTTGGGTACAAGATGGATTTTCTGACAGCAATGACATGCCGTCTGAATGCTGGCTTAAGGGCATACACAGACAGGATGTTTGAATTGGCAAGGAAGCGGCTCACAACCTTTCCTCGGGTAGAAATACCCTTTACATATTTATTTGGGTGGCTACTTCTCCATTTTGAATCTCTCATGAATGCTGGGATGGCTAGACCAGATGACACTTTTCTGGAAAGATACAGTCAGACGCCAAAGTGGAAATATGACACTCTGACGGATTGTAGAACCATATTAAATATGGGAGAATTATGGAGTTTCACTTGTGTTCCTCCACCTGTTGGTTATAAAACCATGCCTGGGAAGATGATTGATGGCGTTGGTGCCAATGAGTTGGATGATATTCAACATGAATGGCTAAAGAGGATCAGGCCATCTTACTTAATCTGTCGTCGTGACAATATCACCTATCTGGAGCCATATCTTCCGAGTAGGTTCGCTCGGCAATTTGGCTATGATCAGTTGCACGTGGGAAATGCAACGACATATTTTGGCTATCAAGGTGGTTTAATCGACGGCGCCAGAGCTTGGATATATTACATTGCTAAAGGTACAGGGGCTACCTTTTCCATGCCAGATCCGGTTACTTATCGGAGAGGAGCTAGAATATTGGCATCTTATGCCAAATTTTATGTATCAGCTAATACCTTTGATGAAAAATTTAGCATCTTAGGTAGAAGCTTTATTCATGTTGAAAAGAAATCAACCAAATCAGCCCTGCCAAGGGATTGTCATGACCAAGAAGATCCTCTGGCTACTGATGAAGTTGATGATGAAGTTTTAGAAACTTTCTTCTCTGATGAACTTCATCAACCATTACATGTACCCATTGGGAGCGCTGAAGAGAGTGTATCTGCCGACAATACACCGAAGAGGAAGCAGGACAAAGGTGCTACTGGGCCTGCTCAAAAAAGAGTTACTCGGGCAGAGGCTCGAAATCGTGGAGGAATTACTATTCCGGGGACTTCTCCTGCTTCCAATCGAGTCAGAGATGCTGATGAAGCAGGTAGTGACTCAAAAGACGATTATCCTACTGTTTCATTCACAAAAAGAATAGGAAGGAAAGTGATAGTTTCAAAAACTAAATCCGTAATTTGTCTCGATGCAGAGAGTCCCACCAATCGTGCCGAGCGATTGGCTTTAGAAAAGCAAGCTGCCTTTGCTTTTTCTATAAAGACGAAACCTATTGAAGAAGATGTACCTGAACCTGTTGGATCATCCATGCCTTCTGATATAGAATCGATTCTGCCAACGGCTGATGATACGCAGGTAATTAGTCAACCTGCGGTAGAGGTCGAGAATCAGACTAAAACAGCTAATGACTTACTGATTTCGGGAGAATCAGTGAAGGAAGCCACTACTCTCAAGCCAATTGCTGAAATTTTGGAGAGTAATAAGAGTGACAACGAACAGGTTGACTATGAACCTTCGTCTCATTCTTTTGAAGAAGAGGACATGGAGATAGACAATGAATCGCCATCTAAGACTCCAATTGATGTACTGAAGACAATTGGTCAACATTCAGGGTTGACTCCAGAGCCGGAGAGGCATCTAGAAATAGAAGTTCCAGTTCCGAGTACTTTTGGGGCGGGCAAGCAGTGAAATAAATCCCGTGTCAGAAAGCACTCTGAACAGACTACGAGCTGGGCTGAATGATCCAACGGAAACTGAATACGAACCAGCTCCAGGTAATATTTTATTCAGCAAAGTTTTGTCTTTTCCTTGCTTTATTGTCTTTTAATTTTGATCATGCTTCTTTGATTTCAACAGTTGTAGGAACTGCACCGGCAATGAGTTCGACTCAAGCCCCACTTGTCTAGACTGATATGGGTGAGGGGAGTTCACATTTGCCTAGTTCTCCGAAAGCACTTACTTCAACTCCCAGGATAGAGGCTCCTCCTGCTCCTTCCTTTACTGTTGCAGCGACTCCCGGTTTTGAAACAGGGATAGCAAAGATCATGGGGATGTATTCAGATATTATTTATTCATATCTGGATACATTCTCCAGACGGCTTATGAAGGATGAAACTATGTCTTTCTCGGATCTTCGAGCGGCGATTAATTTCCCGCTTTCAGCTTTGAGACAGGCTGGTTATGAGACCCAGTGTGTCTTCTTTGAGCATCTCCTGGATGACTTAGAAGTAACAATCCATAAGTACTGGGAGATCAAAAAGGAAGATATCAAATCTTTGACTGCAGCTGAGATTGCTCAATTAGAAAGTGAAGCTCAAGCTCAGCATATTGCTTTGAAAGAATTCCTCGCTCTGTCTTCTGAACAGTTAATGGCGAAAGATGAAGAAATAATAACTACTCGTCAGAAGATGGAGTGTCTGGAGAAGGATGAAGCATCAAAAGCCGGTGAGCTTAATAAGTTGAAAGAGGAATTAGCTCATCTTCAAGAGCGAATTGCCTCCGTGGAAAAGGAGCAATCAGAGATTACCACCGCTCGTATATCTGAAGCCGAACGCTGCCAACTTTTACAGCAAGAGCGGGAACTGATGCAGATTAATCAGATTGAAGAGACCAATCGTCGTAGTTCTATTATCGTAGATTATGATCAACGAATGGTCGGAGTTGAAGCAGCAGAGCGGATCCATAAAGCTCATGAAGAGAAGATGAATAACGTAATTGTTCGTATTCAGGAGATAATTACTCCTCCTAAATAGTTCTTTTACATTTTTCATGTGCTGAATTTTTTTTTTGAAATCCAATTGTAATCAATATTTTGACTTTGATTAAAAAAATGAATATCTTGGCTTGATTTCAATTCTGTGGATGATATTTTTGTAGAAAACATGTTCAGAGGTAAATAATACATGACATATTTCAATAGAATAGAATATACAAATAAACTTTGTAATTCTATCAGATGATATTAAACCAAAGATAATTTTAGTTTAATTAGAGAAAACAGAATTCAGATATAAAGATATCTTCGGACTCTATTTTCCATGATCTTTGAACTCCGAAATCAAAAGACTAGATATCATTTTCATAGAAAACATGATAATGAGATAGAAAATTCAGAGGTAATATGGACGTGATTTTCTATACGAGATCTTTATTAAATCCACTGAAGATCTAATAAGACAGAATATCAAATTCTCTGGGAAGATGATACGTGACAGAATATTAGTTTCTACTGGTGATAACGATATCGAGACAACTTCTGTAAGGAAGAATTAACTCTGATTTTATACTTGCTGGGGAATAATGAAATATTATATATATTAATGAATTTTATACATAATATTTCTTTAGGAATTTGCCATTGATAGGCATCATCGTGACTTTCCCATCCATAGAGGCAAGCTGATATGCTCAATTAGAGAAGACTTTGTTTACTAAGAATGGGCCTTTCCATTTCGTGTCGAATTTGCCTTTGCTCATATATGTCATAGTCATCGGACGTCTGACAGTAAGGACCAGCTCTCCTTTCTAATATGCTCTGACTTTGACTTTTCGGTTAAAAGCTTTTGAAATTCGAGCCTAATACAGCTCGATGTTTTGTTGAGCAAACAATCGCTTTTCATCTAGGGCTTCCAGTTCTTGAAGTCGAAGACGATCATTATTTTCTATTGTAAGTTCATTGGAGATTGCGATTCTCAGAGAAGGAATTTGGATCTCGAGGGAAAGAACAGCTTCACACCCATATACCAAAGAGAAAGGCGTACATCCGGTCGCATTGCGAACTGTGGTGCGGTAGGCCCATAAACATTCACCAAGCTTCTCGCTCCAGTTGTGTTTGTTGGAAGAAACGAACTTTTTCAAGAGTTTGATAATCGTTTTATTGAAAGCTTCTGCCAATCCATTAGCTGATGGATTATATGCTGTAGAAGCTAAATTATTGATCCGATGATCGTCGCAGAATCGAGTAAATTTCTGACTGACGAACTGCGGTCCGTTATCATGAATAATACGCCGAGGAACACCAAATCGATAGATGACATGATGTTTAACGAAGTTGATGACATTAGAAGTTTTGACTTCAGATAACGGGATTGCTTCAGCCCATTTGGAAAAGTAATCGGTTATTGCTAGAATAAACCGATGTCCTTTTGATGATGGTGGGTTAATAGGACCAATGACGTCCATGCCCCAAGCCTCAAAGGGCCATGATGCCGCTGTTGGGTGTAAGAATTCTGATGGTCGATGGATAAAGTCTGCATGAATTTGACAGGCTTTACATTTCCGAGCATATTGAATGGCGTCAGCCACCATCGTGGGCCAATAATAACCCATACGTCGGATACGATCTTGAAGCTTAGGACCTGGTTGATGGGCTCCACAAACACCATCATGTGCTTCACGGACAATCTGTTGTGCCTCTTCACCAGCAATGCATCGGAGGAGAAGACCGTCATAGGCCCGACGATATAATGTCTTCGTAGTATGATTATAATAAAATCTGAGAGATCGACGCCGGATAGACGCTGCCTCGCTCGGATTATCGGGAAGTATGTCATATAATACAAAGTCTAAAAATGGACGTCTCCAATCTTCAGTTATGGCTTCTATTTTGTTAGAAAAGACATATTCTATAGTAGAATCGGAAGAAGATGAGGACACTTTGTCAAACTTTAATCCAGCATCAAGGTTGAGAGAATCTTCGTCTGGATTATAGGGAAAAGCCAAAGCCAAATTATTCTCAACGTAGAATAGTTCTCGGTTATAAACCACTATCACTTGCTGACGTCTGATTGGTATGGCTAATACAGCAGCAAGATTAGCCAAAGCATCAGCTTCTGCATTATAGGCTCGTCGAACGTGTTCAATAAAGAAACCTTCAAAGGAGGAGGCAATAGAGAGTGCTGCTCGATAATAAGGTATCAAATCCTGATGACGGACTTCATATGTTCCTCTGATCTGATTGACAATAAGCTTGGAGTCTCCATAAACTTCTAAATATTGAATATCCAGATGTTTAGTGAGTTGAAGACCGATGAGCAACGCATTGTATTCGGCTACATTATTTGAACATGATTGATCCAGAGAACAAGCCCTCTGAATAGTTAATCCTTCTGGGGATACAAGAACAATCCCAACTCCGGCGACAATATCGCCGTTAGGACCTATTCTAGATGCTCCATCAAAGAATAGACGCCATGTAGGAATTTCTTCAGAAACTAGATTTGAATCCAGAACTTCATCTGGAATCTCATCATATAATTTAGAATCTTCTGGAACTGCATGAGCTGCCAGGAAATCAGCAAGAGCCTATCCTTTAACTGACTTTTGAGGAATATAATGCATGTCGTATTAAGCTAACAAAATTCCCCAATTAGCTAGTCTGGAGTTGAGAATACCAGGTTTCTTCATCATAATTCTGATGGGATTCACTCTGAAAATGACGTGAATTGTTTGACCGATAATATAATGTCGCGTCTTCTGAACGGCAAACGTTAATGCTAGGCATTCTTTCTCGATTGGAGAATAATGCGGTTCAGCACCTGTCATTGTGCGACTGAGATAATAAATAGCCTGCTCATGGCCATCTTTATTTTTCTGGGCGAGTAATGCACCAAGAGAATGATCCATGGCTCGAACATATAAAAGGAATGGTATTCCCGAGACGGGAGGTACCAAAACCGGAGGGTTCATGAGATACTGTTTGATATCGTCAAATACTTTTTGACATTCTTCGTTCCAGACGAAAGATACACCTTTCTTCAGAAGTTTGTTGAATGGTCTGCAGCGTCCTGATAAGTTGAAAATGAATCTCCTGATATAAGCAATTCTTCCTTGAAATCCTCGTAGCTCTTTTAAGGTGCGTAGAGGACGCATCTCTTGAATGGCTTTGATCTTCTCGGGATCCACGTGTATACCTTTAGCGGTAATGACGAAGCTGAGAAATTTGCCACTAGAGACGCCCAAGAAGGACTTAGTAGGGTTCATTTTAAGTTGATGCTGACGCATTAAATCAAAGATAGTCTTCAAATCTTGGATATGATCCTCCTTTCGTCGACTTTTAACTGCAATATCATCAACATAGCATTCGACTATTTTTCGGAGATGTTCGCAGAATATAGTGCTCATTGCTCGCTGATATGTTGCTCCTGCATTTTTGAGACCAAACGGCATCACTGTATAACAATATGTACCGATCGGCGTTCTGAAGGAAGTATGTCTCTCGTCGTCTGGAAATATTTTGATTTAGTTGTATCCCGAATATCCATCCATGAATGACATTCGTTCGAAACCACATGTGTTGTCGATCATGACATCGGTAATTGGAAGAGGAAACTCGTCTTTAGGACAAGCTGCATTGAGATCGCGAAAGTCTATACAGACTCGGATCTTGCCGGTCTTTTTGAGGACAGGAACGATGTTAGCCACCCATTCAGGATGTTGTTCCTCTCGAATAAATCCGAAAGCCATAAGCTTGTTGACTTCAGCTTCAATTGCATCCATAATGTCTGGGCGAAATCGTCGCTGTTGTTGTTTGACCGGTTTAGCATTTGGCATGATATTAAGTTTGTGCGTTGCGATCTTCGGATCTAATCCTGGCATATCCTCGTAACTCCAGACAAAGACATCGATATAATCATGAATAAGCTTGATCATGTCTTGCTTATCTGTTTCTGAAAGACTTTCGCTGATGAATATTGGTTTAGGGGACCCCTCTTCACCAACATCAATTTGGATCAATTTATCTTCAGTAAGAGGTTCTCTTTGCTCGAACCTGAATTCCCATTGATTATCTAATCTCTGAGCCCATCGTTCTGATTCGGGTGATATTTCAAAATCATCCTCATCTTCATCATTTTTTTGCGGGCCATCAACAGAGACCATATTGATGGATAGAACAGAACGATGGAGATCGCCAATACTTGTGTCAGAATCCCAAGAGAGGGAATCGGAAGACTCAGATCATTCGTCTCCATCGGATTCTGAATCTTCATGAACTACGTTGATAAAGGAAGTAGGAGCAATATTACCTAAACCACATTTTGTCCTTCCGTATTTTAATGGAGGAATTTGAACAGGCATTCTTCTTCCTTTTCCATTATTGAGACTTGTTCTGAAGTCATAACCCATATTCTTGATGATATTTTTGGACTGCTGACTGTAGCGACGTAGTTGTAACCTTCCAGTATCGTCGTTTTTGTCATCTTCTTCCAAGTTAGGAGGGTTCTGGGGTCCTTTATAGAAGAATATTGGATTTTCTCCCTTCTTTCTAATGGGGTCCACGAAGTATGATTTTTGTATAGACTCTAATGACACTTCTGTGTGAAGAGTTTGAACAACTCCTATAGTTAGTGGCTTTAAGCTATCTAACAATTGTAAATAACTTTGTACATGATTACAGACATCAATATACTGCAAAGGAGATGTTTCATTAATATTAGATACTGTATTTTCAACAGAAGGCTGAGCCTTATCAGACTTAGTCAAATTAATGACAAAAGGGGGAGAAGAAGAGCGATCAGAAATTTTGTTTCGATTAAGATCGATAACAAAAGGCTCGGAAGAGGTGAGCTCCCCTGAAGAAGATCGTGGATAAGTAGTACGTCCACTGACTGGAATGACTAGAGTATTGGGTCTAGCCTGAGAAGATGGAGGGGGGTAGTGCGTCCAGTGACGGGAATTATCAATGAACTTTGTGGAGCTTGGAAAGATAATGCAGTAGTACGTCCACTGACAGGAATTATCAGTGAGTCTTCTTCATATGGTTTAAGAGACTGTGGATGAGTGATACGCCCTTTTACAGGAATAACAAAGGTGTCGACTTTTGATGTCTCATCGTCGTCATCCATAGCTTGCAAGACTTTTGAGTATTCATCTTTGTACATACGAGCGTCATTGAAGTAAGCTTCGACTCCTTTAAAGGGATAGAGATCTGCCACTTCTTTTTGAACCTCTCCATTATCATCAACATATTTGAAGCATTGATGAAGAGTCGAAGGAACAACATTATGTTCATGTAAGAATGGTCTCCCCAATAGGGCATTATATGAGCAACCATGATTGTCGATGATATAGAAGGACGGTCATGTCGATTATCCTCTAGCAGCATATCATCCTGCGTAAAGGTAATGTTTGGAATTAATTCCAATACATTATGGCAATGAGAGACAGGTTCTATTTCCAACTTCTTGAGGAGAGTTAGGCAGGTTTCTGCTTGCAGCAGTGCTTCACTCAGAGTTTTTCGAGTCTCTTTAGAGAGGCGTAAGAGCTCGAAGATTGACAATTTAGCTAGTGTATTGGCTAGTTGAGCCAATATATCAAAATTACAAGGCTTTTCAAGTCCTGTAGGAGATGACTTCTTCAATGGTTTGTCGAAGCGGACTTGTTGTTTGCCTTTGTCAGCTGCTGTTGTTTTAGAAGGAACTGTCTCAACAGGAACATTTGAAGGTTCTTCAGTAGAGACTGGTGTTGGAGCTGTAACCGGAGGGACATCAGGAGTTTCTTCAGGAATGTCAGCATAATCTTTCAGATATATTTTTCTTGACCGAGTTCCGGCAAGAACTTCGACTTCAGATTCAGGTTCAGGGTCTATCGAAACCATGTTGCAATTCTTTATCTTATTCTTGGTTCTTTTGTGCTTGATGAGAGCTTCATTCCAGAAACCAAGGCCAACACGAGATTGATTATGTCTCATAGTGATGGCTAAAGGTGCTTGGAGCCCTTTGCCTGAGTTTAAACCAGGAGCAGTGGCTAGATCATAGCCCATCTTTGCCATTAATTTACGAGATTGTGAACTATATAGATGGAATACAGGCTTGTACATATCTTCAACTTTAGGTACAGTTTTTACCTCTGTAGGGGGTGAGTTTCCTGCCAAAACAAAAGTAGGGGTTAGAGAAAGATTGGGTGTGATACTAGAAGTCACGTTGCATGACTTAGTCTTTCCAGGCTTCTTTTTAGATAAAGGAGTCTTCCGAGGAGAAGAGGAAGATGTCTCAAACTCCGTTATTAAATCCGGGTGAATCCACATGATTTCTCCCTTCTTAGTTATGACAGGAACAAGTCTTTCATTCTGTGCTGGTGGGATGTTCACAACCTTGAGAGTTGCTTTGGGGATAGGAACAATCCCACTTTCCACCATTAAAGGAGGGAAATCACCGAACTGTATTGAAATCACATTTGCTGTGACTGTCTTGTCTTTGGGTGTCAGTGTCACAGCTCCTGACTTAATCATTTCCTGGATCTTTCCTTTTAATATATAGCAAGACCGAATTGTATGACCTAGCATTCTATGATATGGACAGTATTTCGGATGATCCGTCTTATTGGCTTCATCAGATTTCTTGATTTCTGGCAATTGAATCTTGTTACCTTTGAGTAAGCATTCAAAGATACCCTGAACATCGTCATCGTCGAAAGAATACTCTTCCTTCGGTCGAGGAGGTCTCCGTTGTTGATTTGTTGGAGCTGGGGTGGTTTGAGTAGTTTTTGTCTCCTGATTATTGCTCTGGAGATTGACTTCAAGAGCCTCTTTTCCTTTACGATTGTTGGGTCTAGTACTATTGCTAGCACTCTAATTTGATTCTTTGGGAGCCATTTGTACCCCCAGGCCTTTGAAAGTCTCAGCACTGACTTCGGCAGCTTTGGCACTGACGATGAATGAAGGCCAATCTTGGAATTGAGTGGACCCTGTCCACATGCTGATGATTGGTAAGAGATTCGACTTGCAAGTATCGATAGTAACAACATCGGGAGTTCCGAGAGGCATTTTGGGGGCTTCTCTTCTGAATCTTTCAATGAAGTCCTCAGTAGTTTTATTATTTTTCTGTTTAATTCTTATGAGGGCTGACATGGTCATGTCATTGAGCCCTTCATAGAACCGTTCAAGAAACATTTGTTTGAAACCGGCAAATGAGGTAATGCACCCATCAGGGAGACTTCTATACCATTCATAAGCCGTTCCTTTGAGACATCCGACGAACACCCGAGTGAGGAGGGCATCGCTTGGTTGCAACTGATCAGTCATTACCTCAAAGTGATTAATGAACTGACTTGGGGAGGTAGTCCCATCAAAGAAAGAGATAGTCGGAGGTTTGTATTTTGGTGGATACGATACTTGCTTCCATTCTATCGGATAAGGTTGCTTGATGCCTAACCTTTGTAAACCATCCTTCTGTTTGAATGCCTCAAATTGAGTTCGGAGATTCCTTAACTCTTTAGTAACAATTCCGAAAGATTGTGGAGTTGTAATTTGTTGAGTGTAATTGGGAGGAGGGACTGCAGCATATGTACCACCCCCAGCTCCGGACTGACTTGGAGTGGGTTGTACAGGAACATTAGATTGTACCCCCGAAATAGTAGAGGGTTCCGAGTTTGGGGCAACAGGAGTATTTAATACCACTGGTGGTACTGCTTGTTGGACTTGCTGAGTTTGATGCTGAGCTTGCATAAGAGTGTGCATAGCATTCAATGTATCTGCCATAGCTCGTAACTGTTGTTCCAAGGAAGAAATCCTCTGTTCATGAGCTTCAGTGCTAGTCGAAGGTTCATGATTGCCGTCTACCATGTAAGTGGTAACCATTCGAGGAATAGACGATAAAACAGTCTATTCTGAATCATCGCTGTGAGAATCAGTATCTTTTCCGGGGCTATTTACGGGAGTCAATACTGGAAAGTTGGACTCTCCAAGGAAGTCCTCTGTGATCTCCGGATTATTACTTGGATGAGAAGAAGAAGAGACCCTCGTCAAGGCTCCGGTCTTGGATCGGGTGCCGAGGTAAACACCATCTTCAGAATTTGATATAGCATCAGACCGTATGCTACCCCCAATATTTTTGGAGGTCATGTTGATAGAAGAATAAATAGGTTCATCTTCATCCAATATTGGTTCATATTGAATCCGTTCGAAAACAGATCGTCTTTTTGGTGAACAACAACACTGAATCAGAACCCGAGGTTGAAAACTGCAACCATGCTTTTCATGGCAAATATGAGCAATGTCATAGCCAGATGGAGTGTCGATTCTCCGTTTGTTTTGCAAATGTTCCCGGAGATCTGTAGGAACAGATTGGGAAGTATTGGAAGATATAGTTTCTGTGTAGAAACTTATCTTTTATTCCTCTGTCTTCTCGGTTCTTGAGTATATAAAGACCGATTAATTTGAGCAACATAAGTTCTTGGCATATTCTGCATCAGGGTCTGTTATACTTGTTTCAGTGGAACCGAGATAATTCTGGTTAAGCTTGTTACGAAGATCCGTAGGGGATATGACTTTGGTATCAGTCTTGGATACTTGTAATTTACCTTTCTCAGATCGAGAAATTTTGAGGGAAGGAAGGTGGACATTATTCCGACTAGGAGTCGGTAATAATCCATCTTTAGAGGAAGTAGCCAAAAGGCATTTTCCTTTGTTTGATCTAGTAAGAGTACTAGTCAAATTAACTCCATAGGTAAAGACCTTAGGAGTAGAGGAGTTGACTAAAGAGTCTTTCTCCTTGGTTGGCACAAGATATGCAAGTTGTGGGGGAATCATTTGTATGTTCTGTGGAAGAGAACTCCCAGCTTGATTTTGAGAAACAATCAAAGGACTGTATCGATTGGCATACGCTGACTTTAGTTTGGAATTCTGGTCATACGCTGCCTTTTTATTAGCATACGCTGGCTTGGGCTTAGCGTACGCTGCCTGCTGTTGGCTTTTGTACGCTACCTTTGCTGTACGCTGCCCTTTGACTGCCATACGCGCAGAGTCATTAATGGCTAAAGAGCCGACTGCTGTTGTAAGAGTAGAGGGAGAAGAGACTTTGACATGTCCAGAGATAGTTTTCCTTAGACATGCTGACTTGGTTAAAGAACCCACTTTGTCAGCGTGACTAGGAGAAGCCACTGTTGCCGTGTTCAGAGAAGCCGAAGCATGCTTCGTTGAAGTTGAAGACGTGTTCTTGTCAGCGTGAGAAGTGACAGAAGCGTCTCGGGATGTCGAAGAAGACTTAGGGACATAGACAGAGCGTCCCTTCTTCTTGGCAGCAGGAAGAGCGGAGGAAGCAGTTCAGCCCTCCTTCGCCTTGAGCATTTCTTCGTAAGCAGATTGGTCGAATTGCACGACCATCGTCTTCTTCGTCGAGCCGATCGACGAAGTATCGCATTGAGTTGTTGCTATCTCATTGGAGGAGACAGCTTTCTCCAGCAGAGTCGCCAATTTGTTTTCCATAAATAAATTCACTTTATTTATTGTGTTTCTGGGAAAATTACAACTGTAGGAATCTAATCTAGAAGACGATTACTTTATCCCTTGGACGATGCGATGAAGAAAACTCGAACTTCGAAGAACTTGGACAGCAACTGGGCAATCTCTTTGTTCTCTCTGAATTGACTGTCGTGTCTGATGAAGATGAAGAAACTCTCTTTTATAGAGTTCTGGATAACTGTTCTGAAGCATACGCTCAGTCAGTTACTTGACGTGTGCATAACTGTAGGGACGCGTGGCGAATTCTGGTGGAGACACATTAGAGTGCGGTTGAAAGTAATAAAATATATCTAGGAGAGATTGGTGGCATGGATGCCACGTTGCATAACTTCTGAATAAGTGGGTAACTGAGTACAGGACACGTGAGAACGTGTGTTGACTGTACGTTGAAAATTATCCCAAAGGCATTTGCTATGATACGCTGCCTTTGTTGAAGAAGAGTCATACGCTAGCTTTTGAAGGCACATGTCTTGCATACGCTGACTTGGATTATATAAAGCTGATACGCTCACTTCATTGATAAGGAGTCGTATGGAGTCCATACGCTCATTTGATTGGCAAGGAGTCGTATGGAGTCCATACGCTCACTTGGTCGACAAGGAGTCGTATGGAGTCCATACGCTCACTTAGTCGACAAGGAGTCGTATGGAGTCCATACGCTCACTTGGTTGGACAAGGAGCCGTAGGGATTGAGGGAGTAGACACGTGGCCGTCCTCAATCTTCTCAAATAAGCCATATCTTCTAATACTGAAAAATATCTCTCGAGCGTTATGCTGCAGATATGATGGCTGACAGACTGTCAGAAATGACAGTAATGATGGCTGTACATTTATGACGGTTGCTGAGCTGTCCTCGTAAGAGACAAAATCAATTCTCGAAAACCCATACGACGGTTAATCTACATAGGGCAGCTGTCTTTGCACGAAAGACAAAGTATCAGATTCATCCTTCATTAAATACATACTGTGCTGTCATCTCAAGAAATAATAAAATATTCACTGAGCGTACAGCTTTTAGATGAGCGTATGGCCTTGGCTGAGCGTATGGCCTTGAGCGTATGGTTTTGACTGAACGTATGGCCTTGAGCGTATGACTTTGGCTGAGCGTATGGCCTTGAGCGTATGACTTTGGCTGAGTCTTATGTCAGCGTGTCATAATTTTTCACACCCTACAATTAGACAATAGGCTAGTGAGCGCTCAATAGCATATGTCATGAACAAACTCGATAAAGAATAAGCTTGCAAAAACTAGGCTACATTAGCATCATTAGTCAAAATGGTAAATACATAGACACGAGAGATTAAGATTTAAAGAAGGTAGAATGATTCTAAGTCATATAGTCGTCCTATAGTCTTCTTGTCCAAGTCCTTGGTTGGCTAGACGGGTTAGGTCCTCTAGATTCTAGGATCTAAATAAGCTTGCTAATATAGGTCACTAGGTCAAAGGGGTTGCTAGTTCATAAGGTATTCTACCCAACTTAAAGAATTAAACTAATGGTGTTTTGGGACAATTAACTAGTAGGGTCAATCTCTAGCAAGCACGAAGGAAAGATAAGAATAGGGATAGAAGGAAGCAAGCAAGATGCAATTGATGAGTCAAACGGTAGATAAATCAAGGAAAGAGGTCAAGTACGTAGATGAGATCCTAGACTTCTAATCCTATACGCAGGCTTGCTTGGCACGGTAAAGTAACCAAACAATTTATCTTGACCTGCATGGGCCACCACAAAATATGTAACGCCCCAGTCCCAAAATACGTAGGATTAGGAACGTAGACATGCCAGTTGTATACATACGAAGTACACTCCAATATATGGAAACCTCATATGAATACATAAGCTGTAAAATACAGTAAAACCATAACTAATCTCATTCACACAAAATAAATGAATAAAAGATATCATATAATGATAATGAATTGTCTTGATACAATATGTTGGGCGGAGATAAATCCACTACCAACTATGAAAAGAAATACATAACAGAAGAAAGATTTTGGCGAGCGAAACGAAGACGATCCAAATGCAATCATCCTCGAAGAAATAACGATGATCACGGCTAGAGCTAGAACACCTGCGAAAGACAATCTCACTCACCTGGAGAGATAACCAGGTCCTCAGAGGGACGTAACAAGAGACATAATATCATGCCATATAAACTAAATAAATATTGCTCAAATAAATAAGGAATGCCTACAATAGCGTACCTAACCATACTATAGTGAATATGCAATAAAGAACGAACCTTTGATGCATGGGCCGGATCAGGAATATCAGAAATCAGGACCGTATCTCCCACTGGAGATAACCGGCAATCAGGACCGTACCTCCCACTGGAGATAACCGGCAATCAGGACAGTGCATATATAACCCATACATTAAGGAGCTGTTCTTCCCATCCAATGCCTACCATGTTGTATCCACAACAGTAACCTCTATAACCGCTAAGTCAAACTAGCCTGCAATTTCTATTAGCGGTTATTCCTATCGCACGACTTATACGCACCGGTGGCCAGCCAGTCACGCATGTCCGTATTCTACATGCGATACACAACTTCATGATACAACGTGTCAAGGCCATGAATGCAACACACAAGGTGGTCCCTTAAATCTAGGTTAAATATGTAAGAAAAATAATACATAGCAGGAACTATAAATGAACAGTAAGTTCTAACAGGTTATGCCATGTATCACAGTTTATTTTGCATAAAGAAAATAATAATGAATGAAATATGAGCTAAAATAAATAGACAGCAAATGGCAAGGTGTCTTGCCTGGTAGGACGCCTGGTGTGCTGCGATAATCATAGTGGCATGAACTGCGACTTTGGTGTAAAAATTATACAAGGGGACCTCTGATGGTGGCACGGACAGTTCCATTGGGTCCAGAAGGGTCAAATTAGTTGGGGTGGACATAAGGTAGTGTCACGCCCCGCTTCCGCAGGAGCGATCGTCCTCGCTAAGGCGTGATGCCGCACGGGCCTAGGTTGCGCCCGTACAAGGCTAAGTCCAGAAACGGCCAATTTGAGCTAGGCCACAGAGTCGTACAGAGTGTCCCCATTTGCAGCGGAAAGTAAATGAACACAAAATTGAAGCGAATTCAACTCTTTATTGATATTCAAGAAGTTTACAAGCGGCGCTAGGCCGATATTACAAATCGCTCAAGCTCTCTCTCTCTGAAACATAAAAGGCGTGCCAAGTGGCTTACAACATGGAATAATTCATGGCGATGTTCCGATACATTATGTCCTGTATATGGTGCTTCAGCTCCTTGCAACGCTCCAAGGCTCCAGAGATAGCTCCGCGCCTTAGCACGTTCGATGGAAGCTCCGCACCCGCCGGCGTCTCCTACATCCTGCAAGCAGACTGTGGGGTTATTAGTACATTGTTATGCACTGGTGGGGAGGCTAGCTTGCCCACAATGCTATCATTACCAAACACGTTCCATTCACTTTTGTGCATCTCGATCATTCATTGTCTTTCTAATCTTGCCTTAGGATCAATTTCATGGCATATGTCATAACCTATCCCGTGTTGCCAAATTCAAGTGTCGCATGGAAATACATGCACGACTTACCCATACTTACCATCCGGCCTTCCCTATCCAATGTAAACCAAGTTAGTCAAATGTTCATATGAAGTAACTTAACGTAGTTCATGAAAGCCTTTAATGTCAAGTGCGTGTCCTTGCCTCGGGTTCTAGCACGTCGTAAGCACGTTTTCTAACTCGTTTGCTCAAAGTACTCTTGATCATTTTGTGTGTTATATTCAAGCCTATTCAGAAAGTGCTTTGTACAGTTAACTTAGACTACTTTGATTTCAATGCAAGGACTTGCACGTAGATTGCCACCAGCAAAGCCCACTTAAATCTATATGCACCGGTCGCTGGCATCACAAGCCATTTTGGACACATCCCACCGTGGTATTTCTCAACTAGCGTAGGGTGAGGACTGGCACACACCCTGTTAGTCTCTTGAAATACCTCTGCACTTACGTCCCCCGGGTGGCCAAGTTTGCACCCAGGCAGCCCGTAAGCCTTGATTTGATCCCGCCTAGGCCGGCCACGATCCTCCCTTTGATCATGCCACAAAATCCGTATCACCCGTGCACGGGTCCGTCCACGACCATTTCATATTTTATCGTCATAGGCTAACCCTTAGCCACAATACGTTATCGACCAGGTTGGCGTCCGTGCAGCGCGGGTAGCGAGCCCCGTTGCACGTGCCCGTCACACCTGTCGCTAACTATTCCTTTCCTTCTTATCTTTTATTCATTCCTTCTTTTCTTTCTTTCACTTGTCCATTCGTTCATTGATTCATTTTCGTATTCATCCTTTCGTTGATTCATTCATTCACTCGTTTATTCGTTCATTCTTCATTATACATTATGCAACTTCCCGTGCGGGAGTCGCCTTGGCGACCCATCGGTCCCATAGTCTTTCAATGTTGCTAAACTCTACTCGGAACGACTATGTTGATAGTCTTCCCGTTTTATTATTGTAAACCATTCATTGTTTCATTGTTTGAACGCATAAGGGACTTGAATGTAAGCTTGTGCCTTAGCACGAGCGTGGAGCGCGGTGCGAGAGTTTCTATATTGTCGAGTTCTTTTCCATGTTCTAAACAAGCATATAAGATGAGATTATTCCCTTAGCTAGGTGCGTTGAGTCACTTAATAGCATGCGGGGATTATCGCCTAGCGATTCTTGTGGTAGTGTCCGTATTGTTATGTGTCTAGGCTAAGCAAAGATGGGTTCATCGAGCCACCCACATTAGCGATGTTCGCGTCGGCCGAGTGATACTCCGAGCGTGCCTTTGAAAGTCTAAGTCTGGATTCATCTTCGGTGGGCCAATGTAAGCCTTGCATCGATTCTTCTTCAGGTCGATGCCAACTCTTCGGGTCGACGGCTCGTTTGAGTCGTTGCACTTGCCGTTTGAATCGGCGTTCCGCTAGGGCGGAGCGGGTTATTACAGCTTGAATTGGCGAGAGAATAGGAGTAATGGGATTTAGTTATGGGTGGAAGGATAGTTGAAGGAATTAATATATATATATATATATATATATATATTTATATATATATATATATATATATATATATATATATATATATATATTTAGAAAAACTATTTATAATATA
>JANAVB010016894.1:0-41160 GCA_029216955.1 Iris pallida | reverse complement strand
ATATTCTAAATCAAATCTGCATGCATTTAACATATCATAGTTTATAAAAAATTAACCCAGAGCAACCCTTCGTTGAATTTCTAGATAATAACCAAGTCCAGTAATAACATCCAGAAACCATTAAAGTCTAGATAATAACCAAGTCTAGATAATAATAATAAGTAATCCAAAAATATCCAATCTAGATAATAACCAATCTAGAAAATAACAAGAAACATCCAGAGTTGTACAAAAATATCTAAGTCTAATCCAGAAATAAGTCTAGCGGAGGCAAATGCGGTCAAAAGTCTATCATATATATACTCTACCCTCTACCTGGGGCAGATACAAGTCCCTTATCCACTAGCATAAGAAGGGTCCAGGTGATCATGATCAACTATAGGAGCTGGGTGACTAGAACTTCCGATGCCACGCTTCTGGTACCACTTCCTCTTTCACACGATCTCGGCTTTAGGAATCACTTCCTCTTTAATAGTAGGAGGTAGCACTTCTTCCTTAACCTTGATCTCTGTTTTAGGTATCACCTCCTCAGCAACAATGTAGCACTTCCTCTTCAGTAGCAAGAGGTACCACTTCCACCTCCAGCCATCTGTCTCTCTCTCAAGCGACGTACTCGGGTCATGGGTGCTCTGGTAAGATTGATAACATAGAGATTAATTAGGGTTAAATAAAATGACAGTACATTTTACAAGTCAAATAGTTGTTACATAGAGATTAATTAGTGGTTAAACATATTTTATATTTTATTTTATTTTCAATCATCTTCTGAAAATTTATCTTTTTTGTTTTTCTCGTCCTCGTCTTCCTCTTCCTCCTCATCTTCATTTTCATCTACTTCGTTTTCCTCTTCGATACTTCTACCTCTTCTACATGATTAGACATGTAACGAGGAACTTTCGTTGTGTCCATATCAACTGTATTTTTATAGAGATAGCTTGTCCTCCTGATAAGCTATTTTCTCAACATCATAGGTATTTCTGGCTTTAGTCTTGCATACTACCTACCAGTCCAATCTCGTTGTTCCCCGTCTAGGATAGTAGTAAAGTAAACAAACTGAGCCTGACTTGCTAGACAAATGGTTTATATCCATGATATCGACGTCGGTAGTTAATATCCACAACCATGCTTGTCAATTTTCCAACCTTGATCTTGGATCGGATCAAACCAATCACACTTGAATAACTCGTTCTAGCCGGCTCTATGACATAGTTATATGTCAACTCCACAATCTCTCGTAAGTCGCCATAGAAATCATGCCTGCAATCGACATCTTTGTAGTTTGTAGATCGATACACAAATAATATTTTTTTGTCGAATCAAGATCCGAAAAGCTCTCTCTAATCAGAGCATTTGTTGACTTGACCTAAACCCATTCACATAATAGCTTGGCCAGATTTGCTAAAATAAATTGGCCCCTTAGCTAGAGTTCTAATAGATTCATTCTCTAATGTTGTGTCTGGACGATTGACCTAAATACCACTAGATAAGAAATTAAATTCATATTCCGTTAATTACTGTGTAACTGCATATAAAAAGTAATTACCGAGCTCCTTACATATGCACTCAACCATGAAGGGAAATGACGTCTCATTTTCTGTTCTAGTTCTTCATCTGTTATGTACTGTCTACTCGACCGCACCTCATCATTCATGTGCTAAAATAATAACACATTGGCCAATTAGTGTAATAATAATATTAGATATTATTACATAGATAACGTAACATGGACATATTAATTACTTACCCCTTGAGCTTCTCTACTTTATCCTCGTCGCAGTTGAGTAATATATACAAATGAGTAGCCCTTAGTTCCTTGTCATTCAGATATCTCTTCTTCATTTTCTCCGAAGGCTTTCTAAAAGCATTAAAGACTTTCAGTATTGCATTATTAGATTCAGATATCCATCATCATTTCTCAGAGCTCTTATTCTATTAGTAGCAACATGTGGCATGAAATACATTGAGCAGAAGTTTCTAATCTCCTCGAGAACATAGGCTTCACAATAGAACCCTCGACTCGAGCCTTATTTTTCACCTTTCTCTTTAGGTGGTTCAAATGTCGCTCAAATGGGTACATCCATCGATAACCGATGGGCCCACCAACACGTGCCTAATAGGAAAGATGAATTGGCAAATGCTCCATGGAATCGAAGAACCCAAGAGGGAACACCCTCTCAATCTTGCACAGTGTTACTGCAATGTCCTTCTCTTTCTTTTCTAGACGATCGACGAGCAACTTAGTAGAACAAAGATCTCTGAAGAATATGCTCAGCTCTGTCAACAAATCCCAAACGACCTGCGGTAATAATTCCTGAAATACAATCAGAATTAACCTTTTCATAAATACGTGACAATCGTAGCTCTTCATACCCGTCAGTTTATTCTCCTTCAGGTTGATGCATCTTCTCAAATTTGACACATATCCGTCAGGTAATTTTAGGCCATGAATCCACCTACAAAGTCTCCCTTTATCCTCCTTGTCCAGTGAGAAAATTGCCTTAGGCTGCTTATACTTTCCATTGCCTTCCTCTATCGAATGCAACGCAGGACGTCTGCATATATCTACCAAGTCCAACCTAGCCTTCTGATTATCTTTCGTCTTTTCCTTTACGTCAATCACAGTATTAATTATGTTGTCAAACACATTTTTCTCGATATGCATGACCTCAAGGTTATGTCTGATCAGATTGGTGCTCCAATATGGCAAGTCCCAGAATATACTCATTTTCGTCCAGTTATGAGTACGACCAAATCCATCACACTTGTACCCTTTTGTAGGATCTTCGATAGCACTTGTGTAACGCCCCAGTCCCAAAATACGTAGGACCAAGTACGTAGACATGCCAACTGCATATATACGAAGCATACTCCAATATATGGAAACCTCGTATATATACATAAGCTGTAAAATATAGTAACCATGAAACTAATCTCATCCACAAATAAATATATATTAAAATCAACTTATAAATGTCATTTGTACAAAACGTTGGGTGGGGACAAATCCACTGCCGACAAAAAGAGAGAAATATATAGCAACGATGGAAGAGTCGAGCAAAACGAAAGACGATCCGAAAGCTAGCATCGCGAAGGTAGATTGTAAACTATGTCCTTGGCTAGAGCACCTGCGAAAATCACCAACACACCTGGAGAGATTACCATGTCCTCAGAGGACTAGCAAGATACATAATTTACAAGCCAAAAAGTAACAATACAAGTATGCAGAGAAGTAAGAAATAGTAAAAGAAATCAACCGAGTTAGAATAACTAAGATACCAAGATCTAAGACACAAAGATCCTAAGACACTGGCATGCCATACTAGTCATGGCTAATAAGTCAAATCTATATACTTTAGTCAAGGCAAGCACTCCCAATCTATAGTGTCTCTATTGCAGTCAAGGCAAGCACTCCAATTGAGACGGTAGCCATTCCTAGTAAAATAATCTTATAGACCGTAGTCAAGGTAAGCACTGCCAATCTATAGAATGTCAAAGTCAAGTCCTACTCAAGTCATGTCAAGTCAAATCATGAGAGTCAGTAGTGTAGGACTAGACGACTCTATCACAAAACATGAGTGATCACGAAGGCAATATAACACACACTAGATGTATATCAAGAATGTAAATATATGCTAACAAGATAAGTAGAACTGAAACAAGGTAAATAATCGCAACTCAAGATAAAATAATCATGAATATAATAGGATAAGGAACACTAAGGAATTAAAGAACATGCATATAAAAGGTACTGTACGATTTGGTAAGGTATACTTACCTGATGTCCAAGTGAGGTAACATGATGTTCTGGCGATGAATCAATAACAGCGCACAAAGAGAAAGGTGTAGGAACAACTTCGGATGCTGAAATTAGTCTCTTATCTAATTATAATTAATACTGCACCTATTACATTTATTTAATAAATTTTGAAGTTAGGATATGGTATAGCTTTTCGTATCATCTTTCCGAAAAACTAAACGGATCGCATTTTCGTTTTCGGAATCTCCCGAAATCGTAAAACGTTCGAAACACGTTTATTTTTTTGGACACTAGATACTCAAACAGTTTTGCAGAAATTTATAGAACGAATTTTTTCTATTAAATGTTTTTGGAAACATTACCTCGATATGCTTCTTTTAAAAAAAACTAGAGGCGAAATGGAGTTCGGAGCTAGGAGATATCGCCGTTCCAAGTTGCTCTTGCTACTAAAAAGCGAGGCTGAATTCTAATGACGAAATTTAGAGTTTCTATTGGACTAAAAATAATTTCGAATTATGGCTGATAGAAGGGGGGTGTATTGGGTTTATATAAGTATTTATTTCAGATTTATCTCCTAAATTAGATAGGATTTGATTTAAATTGATAGAAGTTACTTTGTTATGATATAATATAGATAGAGATGCTTTCCTATTAGACTTAGGATTATGATTAACTTAAAATATAGTTCATATTTATCTAAATTATCTATAACATTATTTAAAATTACTATAGATAATAAATAGAGTTAATATTTATTTAAATAACCTTCATCCAATCTCATTTATACAAGCTGAAATATTTAATACTAATTTGACATTTATTTTATATTATGTAAAGAGTGTACAATATAAGTAACATGTAAAAAGTAATAAAATTTATGAAATAAATCCTAAAATTTTGAGAAAAATTGTATAATATAGTATAGATCCTTAATGTACTAGAAAAATAGCTTTATATATTTTTATACTAAATTCACTAATGAGCACTATACTAAATATATGTAAATTAATATAAATTATATAATAAGTCAATAAATAGTTATTTAAAAATCCAAAAAATTTACAAATATTCGTTTTGAAAAATCAGGGGATTTACAAAAGTCTTATCTAGATAAGGACTAAGAAGAGTTTTAATTCCCCTTGAATTTCCCACTATTTAATTCAGATTGATTTAAAAGTAAATCAATCAAATATAATCCAAGGTAGATAGATTCTACCTCTAATTTAAAATGTATTTAAATAACTTATTTTTTTCAACTTAAATCACCATAATTAATTACATATAATTAAATCAACCCATATTTAATATAATTTTTTTGATATAATATGATAATAATTAATTTTAAAAATACAAATATATATACACTCGCATGCAAAAATAATACTTACATAAAACATAGTTTTTCTAAATTACTAGTTATACTTGTACCATAAAATAAAATGCCTTTTTTAAAATAAAAATAAAGTTTGGCAATCCTCGGCATGACGTATTTATAATTTCAAGCAATATAAAATATTTATCGTCTATTATTTTAAAATATTTTCTACATCTATATAATTAAAACGTTTTATAAAAATATGTACTTCGTACTTATTCGCACTTGACGAGAAATTTATGAAATGCAAACTCATACGCGACATACAAATACGAAGTACAAAAATTAATACCATATTTATTTAAAAAATCGTAGTAGAAATTAGGGGTTTTACAACTTGAAAAATATTTCACCTCCTCCCATATTGTGTGTCACCCCCAGTTTTTACAAACAGGGGTATTTTGATAATTTTCCACTTTAAAAATTATTTTAAAATTATTTATTTATTATTTTTATTATTTTGGGGTTATTTGAATCGGGTTCGAATTTCAACTTATTTTGACTTGTTTTGACTTATTTCGGGGACCCGGGGTAGTTTTGACCTTAGCGGGCCCACACACTAGCTAGCCATGGCCCACAATATTACCATCAAAAGTTAGAGGGATTTATCATGACTCCATGGATTAGGTTAGACCTAATTAGAACACTAGATTTACATTTTTAACCCCCAAACCCTAAGCAACCTTGTGTAGGACTAATAGAACAAATAGGAGGACAAACTTGTAAATACCAAAAAAGAGGATTGGGCATGCTTGGCCGGCCACATAGAGTAGAGGTGGGGAGGAGAGAGAAAACACTTTCCTTTTATTCTCATCCACTTCTTCTTCTTCTTCTCCAAAGGCTCCTTCCACTTTTGAAAGCTCACCATTGTTCCTTCTCCAAAACTAGGTAATCTCTCCTCCAAATTTATTTCCCTCTCATCTAGACTGGTTAGAAACCCAATAGGAAGGATTCCCATGGTTGTGTCTCCATTAGAGACCATTTTGTGTCCATTTGGATATTTCTAGGGGTGTCCACATGTAGGATTGTGTCCCAATAGGAAAAAACCCCTTTTGGACTCATGGATGTTGTTGTGTAATGATTTTTGTGTTGTTCTTACTATTATTCCAGATTTTGACATGTTTTAGAATGTTTTTCCAAGTATCTAAATGTATCATATTCATTTCCTATATGTATATATATATATATACATAGTTATATATATATCATTCTATATATATATATATATATATATATATATATATATATATATATATATATATATATATATATATATATATATATATATATATAATATATGGATATTATGGATATTATGTGTTGTGTATGTGACGTTGTTGTGTGGGGGAGAGCAGCGGGTTTCGGCCAAGTGGCCATGGAATGTGTGTGTGTCTATGTTAGAGAGAAAGATGTGTAAATTTGTAGGTGTGTGTGTGTGGGGTATTTGAGAGGGGAGTTTGAAATAGAGAGAATGAGATAGAGAGTGTTGGAGGAGGGGAGAAGAACACCCTAGCCAAGCCCACATGGCTGTCCCCTTGGACTGCACAGGACAGCCCCACTCTTTCCCTTCCAAACAGCCCTTGCACACCCCCAATGGCAGTCACTTTGAGCCACATTTCAGCCCCCACTTTTGCACTAAACAGTCCTGTTCTTTTCCCCCTACATGGCAGCTCCTAAAGCCCCTAACCACTGTCCAAACACAGCCCTTTGTACCTTAGATGGCTGTCCTAAAACAGGCTTGAACCACCCCCACTTAGCCCCCATAAATCAGTCCCTTGGAGTGTCCTAAAACACAACAAACCAGTCCCCAAAATTCAGCATATGGCTGTCCTATTTGACAGGTATTTGAGTCCCTTTTGCACCCCCAAAAGCCCATACATGGCTGTCCCTAAATGGCCTAATATCAGTCCAAACACAGCCCCTATTTTGGCTTACAAATCAGTCCTAATATGTCCCAATGTGCTGTCCAAATATCAGTCCAATTGCTTCACAAATCAGCCCTTGTTTGCCCCAACCTTCAACCTTAACACCACCACCAAAATTACTTCATAACAGCCCAGGAATCACCCTTAGTGGCTGTCCTTTATTGCTCCCATTTCAGTCCTTAAAACCTATCAAAAACAGTCCACATTTGTCCTCTAAATCAGTCCATGTACTAGTTTGAGTGTGTGTGTGTGTATCTATGAGATGTTGTGAGTTTGTGTGTGTGTGAGAGCCTACTAGTGAGTGATACTAGTATCCCATAGTTAGCCTATGTGCAAACTAGTAGGAAACCTATAGGGGAGACTTTTAGAGTGTAGTGTATCATGAAAATGAGTGGTATGGGTGAGTGTGGTATAGAAAAGGGTAAATTCATGATATAGGATAGGTAATAGGGTAAACCTATACCCCGTATCCTAACATGGCCTAGATACTTAGGATACCCAAATTTCTTGGTAGGTAAACCTTAGATAGGTTGATATCTAGCTACCCTAAGGAGCCTAGGCTAGTATCATGGGTATTTGCAAGGTTTCCTTGGGTTTGGGCAAGGTATCGGGATTTACCTTAGAAGGGTAAATGCTAGTTTTGCCTAGAAATAGGATATTTGTGTTAGAAGCCTAAGATGGTGTTAGAACTTGATTCCCGTGGTTGGTAATGATCAAATATGGTACTCAAAGACTAGTTTTGACGTCGGTTGACCTTTTTGACCAAAAGTCAACAAAAGTCAATCGAGAGTCAAACTTAGCCTTTAAGCGACCCGATTTGACCGAAACCAACCCAGAGTTGACCAGTTGACTGAAAGTCAACAGTTGGTCAACAATAGACTAGGGTTGACCTAGGGTTGACCAGTGTTGACCAGAGTTGACTTCTTGACCAAAAGTCAACTGTAAGTCAACTGTTGATCCCGATTGACCTAGTTTGACTTGGAATGACTTTCAGTGACCTAGTATGACCTAGTATGAACCAGTACGACCTAGTATGACTCAGTTTGACCTAGATTGACCTAGTTTGACTTAGACTTGCATTCATGGATTGTATTAGTTTTATTTTTCAGTGTTAAGCCCTGTTTGACTCATAGTATCTTATTTTAGGTCTGTGATCACTCTGAGCGTCTGTTCACCCTATCAGCTCAGGACCGCAGGCGAGTACATTCACTGATAGTTTTTATTGTCTTGATATCTACTATATCCGATTCAGTTGTAGTGTCTTACTTGATTCTTGACACGATAGTTCATGGACTAGTATTATCAGATTCCGGTCATGAGATGTCATTCCTGGATTTCTTGGGATACTGGTACTTGCTTGGTCTTGATTCTTGTACTTGTATTGACGTTGATTCCTGAAGAGGACTTGCTCCACTCTTAGGGAATCCCGCGTCATGACGTGCTATGACCGGATCCGTTTTACAATTCGGGGATGGGGGAATTATTAGGGGTTATGTGATCAAAGCCTTCCTGTAACTACATTTTGCTAGCGTCACCCTCACCTCACGTAGGGTGTTGCAGACACCCCATTACCAGTTATCCAGGTTGGATGGCATGACTCTCCATTGAGTACACCGTGGATTGCCGGGCCAAGTGGATAACCATCTCTTGCTTCCCTAGCCGATCACATATCGCTCTAATAATTTAAAACACCTTTTTACATTTATTGTCATCTCTTATATTCCAGTTTCAGCTTTACTTACTGTACTTTCACCATGCTATGATTCATTCTCATATACTCTATCTGTCTTTTATACTGTACTATAGTTATGGGACTAAGTTCCGTTTGAAAGAAGGGTTACAACCCCGGTCCTTGTTTGGTTTAAGGGTTGTAACTCGGCTTTCAAATGGTTCCCAAGTCGTCGATATCTTTATCTTGTATTTCATTATTACTGTCTCTTATAGTATTTCTCAATTCATATGGAACTGCTGTTGGTGTTTTGTACTTGCTCATTTTCTGACAGGATACCGTTGACAAATTTTACGGATGACTCTGAGACTGACTGCCCGACCTACTACGGGGTTGAGTCTGATGGACTAGACTTAGACCGTGGCTTATTGGTAGAGCCACTGGACTTCGCTCACCCTGAGTAGCCTAGTTAGTTAGGTTTGCCTGGCCTGCGAGCCAGCTAGTACATTTTCAGTTGTAGTATCTTTATACTTATTTTATCTGAGACTCTGGATGTTGTGTTAGCTATAACTTGTGGATTTTGGACTCGTTTCCTATTTTATTCTATCATATCTCTGTTCCATGCTATCTACCTTAGTTTTGATATATGTGATTGAGACTGTATTGCTATGTCACCTCCGTTCGGAGTGTATATACTGTATAGGTACATTTATCTGTTTAGTCGTAGTATTTACAGACCCTATATACAGCGTTCTACCGCCGATTATGTGGCATAGGCTGGACGTAACCACGTGCTCGTGCCCCTCTTCAGGGTGCTGGTCGTGACACGTTTTTGTGGTGGCCCATGCAGGTCAGTGTCGCAACTAATACGAACTCGTAATGGTGCTCGACTTAGAGTGCTAATTACGAGCCTGCAATTAGGACATAGGATCTAGGGTATGATAGGAGTTACTCAATCACATGTTAGGAGATTCTGATTGTCACGCCCCAGAACCAGAATACTGGAGAGCGGGGGCAGACATAGCCAGCTACGTATATGAAATGGAATCCATCTTGCTATACGGTCACGGCTGTCTAGATACATGAGGGTTTATCTATAAGCCAACAGTCTCTTAAGGTCATGAACAAGCCTAGTGTCTCAATCACAAGCAAGTAAGTAAAAGTCACACGATGAATGATCATTAAATATACAATAGTAAGGCGTCCCAAACATTACATATTCAGTTGATCATGAAGCTAGTCGTTACAAAATGTTCGGACTAGCAAGAGTTTAGTCATACATGATCAACCCTAGGATCTGTTAATCATGTTACAGCCCGTAGGCAGACAGTAAGTAAGTACAACCGAGCTAAACAGGTGCTCGTCGGCTAAATGCATCAAAAGAATATTTTTACAATAGAGTGGGAGAGCCAAAAATAACCCACTCGTTGCCAGGATTCCGTCTAGTGGCCACCATCTGGCTGGAAGGTCGGTAGATCCTCTGGAGCTGCTCCGAAATCTGGCCACACAAAACCAGCTGGGTCAGACCCCAGAAAGTGCAAGTGCCACAAAGGAAGCTTCACTTAAGAACTAAAACCAGCAATCAGCACAATATATAAATAAAGTAAGAACTGGAAATAAAGAAAATACACCAGGATGATATACGACGAGATAACCATAGAACTATTCAGATAACCAGGTTACAACCCGTAAACCAAACAAGGACCGGGGTTGTAACCCTTCGTCTGAACAGAACTTAGAATTTTCACCATTTATCGGTAAAATAATACAAGCATTCTGGTCATTCAATAAACTGGAATAGGATCAGGGCAAGACTAGATTGGTTAGACTTCGTCCAATCACTTCACAGCCAAGCAAGAATTACGGCTTGATACTTTAACTAACTAGGGTTGTCACAAGCCTAATTACTAACAAGATGCAGTAAGATTATTCCACAGCCACATGCCCTGCAGACCATCCAGGTTACCGGGTTAAAAGATTAGAGTTGAATTCAGGTGGATACATCGTCCAGGAAACGAATGTACCTTTAGGTAGCTTGAAGGGTGCAACACATGACAGTGTGCTGGAAATGTGCCCTACTCGACGGCAGGCTACAGATCCCAAGGCGTGCCCAGGTAACGGGATTGCCTGTAGCTGGGAAATCTCGTCATGACTAATATATTAATCTAGTTATTAGCCTTAGTCCATTTTAGTAGGTACTCCTGACCGTGGTACTCAGGAGTCCCTGCCCTAGACATGATGCAAGACAGGACTGGTTTATTTATACAAACACAATCGCCCACGGTGTCCAGATTAATTATACAGGTCATGTCATGTCAGGTAGCCATCGTAAAAACTATTTGCGCTAATCATGTCAGGTTATCATGCCAAGTGTACTTGTCAGGAGTGCGCCACGATGGGCCACTATCAGGTCATGTCAGGTTATTATGTCAGGAGTGCACCACTACGGGTCACTATCACGTCATGCTCAATTATCAATTCCAAACATATCAAGTAAATTCGTGATTATCAAGTTCAGGACAAAAGGCGTCAGGATATAAAATGGACGTTAAATATCTAATAAAATATCAATATACAAGGCTATAGAAGATCCAGGGTAATCAAGCTACGCTCAGGTCAGGCTACGCTCAGGCCAGGCTACGCTCAAGCCAGGCTACGCTCAAGTCAGGCTACGCTCAAGCCAGGCTACGCTCAGGCCAGGCTACGCTCAGGCCAGGCTACGCTCAGGCCAGGCTGCGCTCAAGTCAGGCATATGTAGGATATATGCTTCCCAAAAGGCAGCGTATGAGGTCCATACGACTCCTCATCAAGGCAGCGTATGAGGTCCATACGACTCCTTGTCAAGGCAGCGTATGAGGTCCATACGACTCCTTGCCAAGGCAGCGTATGCAAGACATACGCTTCCAAAAGGCAGCATATGAGTCAGACTGTGCTGCACTAAAGAGCGCACGCAACTCAGTGGCGCAAGCTAAAAAGCTCGCACACTGCTCACTGTCTTCTCCAAATCAGCAAGAACTCCATGGTTTGAACTCACAGCTTCAAAAGTCCATAACTTGGTCAAAATAAGTCCAAATCCAACTTTTTAAAGGTCAAAATTGGGTAGAATAAAATTCTCTACAACATGGAACCATCAAAACTTGAAAACAAAGTAGTTTGATAGATCAAAACCACCAAAATCCGAAAATAACTAATTTCTAGATCTACAAAAATTAAAGCCTCAAAATGGAAAATGACAAGTTCTAATGTGTCTTAGAAACATAAGGAGAAGCTAATGGAACAATAAAAATGGGCTCTCTTGTGGAAGCAAGTTGCACTTGCCTAGACCTCTTTCTTCTCTCTTTGGCAGGTGAAGGGAGTAAATGGAAGAAGAAGAAGAGATTAATGAAGAGAGAGAAGAAGAATAGGTAATAAATATGAGTGGTGGTGGTAGGTAGGGGGTTCACCCATTGGTTCATGATGAACCAAGAGCAATCCCAAATCGAACCAAGCCAACCCAAACCAAGAATAAACCAAGCCCAGGGAGGAATTAAGCAAGAAAATCATGCAATACAAGAATAAATACGTACACGTATTCCAAAAATACGTAATACGAACCACAGGCATTACAACTCTACCCACCTTAAAAGAATTTCGTCCTCAGAATTTAATCAAGAGGCTAGAGGAGCAATGACAAGCTACATTAATCACATGCAAGCTATAACTAGGAAGACAATCACTCATTCAAGCAAGGAATCGAAGACATGAGGCATAAGAAAGACATTATACCTCACGAGTCAAACAAGTCGGGATATCGCGATCGGATATCATCCTCACGCTCCCACGTTGACTCCCCCAAAGAGTGATGACCCCAAGCAACTCGGACTAACTTGATAGTCTTGTTCTTGAGGATCTTCTCTTTTCGGTCCAATATAGACACGGGTCTCTCCTCATACGAAAGGTTGGTACCAACAACCAATTTCGAATGATCCAGGATGTGGCTCGGGTCTGGGATATACCGTCGTAATTGGGATACATGGAACACGTCATGCACCTCGCTTAGCGACGGTAGAAGAGCGAGATGATAGGATACATCTCCTACTCGCTCCAGAATGTCAAACGGTCCTATATACCTAGGACTAAGCTTGCCCCGTACGCCGAAATGAATGATGCCACGGTTAGGCAAAATCCTCAGAAATACATGATCGCCGACCAAAAACTCGAAAGGGCGCCGATGAGAATCGGCCCAATGACGCTGGCGATCTTGGACAACTCGAAGATGATCTCTGACTCGCCTGACCACTTCAACTGTCTGGGCAATCATTTCTGGACCGAGCATCTGTCTCTCTCCAACATCATCCCAGGCTAGCGGGGATCTGTACTTCCTACCATACAGTGCCTCGAACGGTGCCATCTGGATACTGGCCTGGAAACTGTTGTTGTACGAGCATTCCACCAGGTGCAAGTGATCTTCCCATGAACCACCAAAGTCAAGTGTGCAAGACCGTAACATGTCTTCAAGAGTCTGGATCGTGCGCTCCGACTGGCCATCTGTCTGTGGGTGATATGCTGAACTGAACTGGAGATGAGTTCCCAAACTCTCTTACAAGCTACGCCAAAAGTGCGACGTAAATCTTGAATCTCGGTCCGAGGTGATACTGACTGGCACACCGTGCAATCTGACAATCTGTCTAAGGTATATTTCTGCTAACTGAGCCGTCGACTGACCAACTCTGAATGGAAGAAAGTGAGCCACTTTCGTGAGCCTGTCAACTGTAACCCAGATAGCATCTCTACCAGCTGGGGATCTAGGTAGTCCAGTCATAAAATCCATGGTCACATGCTCCCACTTCTATTCTGGAATCGGTAAGGGCTGAAGAAGTCCAGCCGGTCTCTGATGTTCGGCCTTAACTTGTTGGCAAACCAAACATCGAGAGACAAACCGAGCTATCTCCCGTTTCATGCCATTCCACCAGAAATACTGCCGGATATCACGGTACATCTTCGTACTGCCGGGATGGATGGAATACTACGAACTGTGCGCTTCCGACATGATCTCCTGCTGGACATCTCCGCTGGGTACACAAAGACGCTTACCATGTCAAAGTGTACCATCCTCATGAATGCATAACTCTGGTCTTCGTCATGTCTCACACTCTGCTCTGAGTCGTTGAAGCTTGGAATCTGCCGACTGCGCCATCCGGATCCTCTCGACTATAGTGGACTGAACTTGCATACTGGCCATCAAGGCCACACTGGAAGGGAGAACAACTTCAATACCCATCTTCTGAAGATCTGCTAACAGCTCTGGTTGCGCTGTTAGAAAATAAAGTCCCGCTCTCCTGCTCAATGCATCCGCAACAACATTGGCCTTTCCAGGATGATACTGTAGGTTGACATTATAATCCATAAGAAGCTCCAGCTACCTTCTCTGACGCATGTTAAGATCCTTCTGGGTGAAAACATACTTCAGGCTCTTGTGGTCGGTGAAAATCTCCATCCTGTCTCCATACAAGTAGTGCCTCCACAACTTAAGTACAAACACCACTGCTGCCAGCTCCAAGTCATGGGTTGGGTAATTCCTCTCATGATCACGAAGTTGTCATGACGCATAAGCTATTACCTTCCCATGCTGCATCAGAACACATCCTAAACCTCTGCCTGATGCATCACAGTACACTGAGAATCCTCCGGTCCCATCTGGAAGCGTAAGAATATGAGATGTTATCAGGCCTCGCTTCAACTGCTCAAAAGAACTCTGACACTCTGCTGTCCAAGCAAACTGCGCATCCTTGTGGGTCAACTGCGTCAATGGCGCTGAAATTCGAGCAAAATCCGAAACAAACCGTCGGTAGTAGCCGGCCAATCCAAGAAAACTACGAACCTCTGCAACTGTGCTGGGCACTGGCCATGACTCAATAGCCACAATCTTCTGGGGATCCACTTCTACTCCTCCTCGAGTGATGATATGACCCAAGTACAAAATGCGATCGAGCCAGAACTCGTATTTACTGAACTTGGCATATAACTGGTGCTCTTTGAGGATCTGAAGAACTATATGGAGATGCTGCTCATGCTCTGCCTCACACTTGCTGTAGACCAGAATGTCATCCAAGAACACAATCACAAAATGATCCAAGTAAGGCATGAAGATGCGATTCATGAGGTCCATGAATACTGTCGGCGCATTGGTTGCTCCAAAAGGCATAACAAGGAATTCCTAATGCCCATATCTCGATCTAAAAGCTGTCTTCGGGATGTCCTGCTCTCTGACTCTGATCTGATGATAACCTGAGCGCAAATCAATCTTCGAAATACTGAAGCCCCCTTGAGTTGATCAAACAAGTCAACTATCCTCGGAAGAGGGTATCTGTTCTTGATTGTCACTGAGTTCAAGGTACGATAATCAATATATAACCTGGACATACTATCCTTCTTTTTCACAAGAAGCATCGGGGCTCCCCAAGGTGATCCACTAGAACGAATGAATCCCTTGGTTCTAAGTTTTTCAATCATCTTGTACAATATCTCCAACTCTGACGGCGCCATCCTGTAGACTCTCTTTGACACTGGGGCTGTCCCGGGAATCAAGTCTATAGTGAACTCGATCTCCCGTTCAGGAGGCATACCTGGAAGTTCTTCTGGGAAAATATCTGGGAACTCCTCAACTATCCTGGACTACTGAACTGCTGCTACTGTCATCCGTAATACTGGAGGAGATGACTCAACTTCGCCTCGGGAGAAAGAAAACTCCGGCTCGCCTGGAATGCTAAAAACAACCCTGTCAATATGGCAGTCTATCCTAGCATACTGGTTCCTCAACCAATCCATCCCTAGGACCACATCATAATCGGCCATCGGGAATTCTATCAATCTAGCAGGGAATTCTCTACCGCTAACTACGATCCGACACGAGGAAAATACTCTATCTACTCCCACAAGTCCGTTACCAGTAAGTATATTAAGCCTTACTGATAATGACTCGGGCTCCAATCCTATCCGTGTCGCGAATCGTGCAGACATAAATGAATGCGATGCACCAGAATCAAATAAAGCTGAAGCTGGAAAGGAGTTGACGAGAATAGTACCTGCCACTACCTCTCCTGGTGGCAATCCTTCCTCCACGGTCATCACCATAGCCTGATCGTGCCCTCGGGGTGCTGGTCCCCTCTGCTGAAATCCTCGCTGCCTGCTCTGACTCTGGGCTTGGACTTGTGCATACTGCTGGGGGTTCTGCTGCTGGAACACTTGGGTCTGAGGCAGCAAGGGCCTCGGCAATGGATACTGCCGCTGCTGGACCGGAGCTGGTCCTCTCACCGAAGAGCTAGAAAGGTTGGACGATGATGAACCACCCCTATTCGGGTAGGATCCAACCCTATGGTCTGGTGCTCCACAAGCCAGACACAATCCCACAATGAGAACAACCCACTGCGGAAGATTGCTTCTGCTTCTGCTGCTGAGGGTGCGTCGGAGTTGAATGCTGAACCGACGTTACTGAGGCCGCTCGCCTCGGATCTCCAATAGTCAAAGCCCTGGCTGCCAGGGCCGGTGCTGAAGATTGATTCATCTGGCCGTGAGTTCTCTTCCGACCTCCGGCCCTATCCATAATCCTCTGGGAGGTATACTCATGCCTCCGGGCTGCTCTCAAGACTGAATCAAAAGTCTGATGCTCAAACTGCTCAACTGCCAACAAGATCTCCAGGTGAAGTCCCTGCTGGAACCGCTGGGCTCTATCATACTCGGTTGCCACCAAAGTGGGAGCAAACCGACTGAATCTGGAAAACTCGGCCGCATATCCGTCGACCGTCCTGCCTCCTTGCTTCAGATTGGTAAACCTCGTCTGCAGATCATACCGAGCCACGGCATCGAAATACTTGGTCTGGAATCTCTCTCTGAATATTGTCCAAGCAATGGGTGCTGCTAATCCAATGTCCTGTGCTGTCCACCAGCTGCAGGCAAGATCTAACAACTGCAGGCGCACAACGGCCACCTTCTCGTTCTCTGGGGTCCTGGCTGCTTCTAGAATTACCTCTGTGTCCTAAAGCCATGCATCTGTCGCGATAGCATCTTCACTACCGTCGAAGAATGGAGGGTTCAAGCGCTTGAAGCTGTTGGCCGTGCTGTTACCCTGATGACCACCCCGGGTCAAAGCATCCGTCACTGCCTGGTGCAAGGCATCTCCACGCCGGTCTTGGGAAACTATCAAGGTCCTGACAAGTCCTACCAAAGTACCGTCATCGTATTCTACAGGTTGAACTGGCTGGACTGGTGGTTCTCCGCCAGAAGGCACGACTCTGGAGGCTACTCCGGAATGCTGGGCTTGATCTCCAGGTTGCTGCTGGTCCGCGGAAGGTGCTCCGCCTTGCTGGTCGGTAGGACCACGAACAATGCCGCTGAAGAAGACGACATAGGGAACAATAAGGAAGGACCATAACAGATCAACGTTACAAGCATATGATCAGGACAAGAATCCAGGGATTCATAAGATACTAGCAGACATCAAGGATGAATACTGATTGAGACATCTATTCGGTAAACCCTCACATATCTTGATTTACAAGACCTGCATGGGCCACCACTTAAACCATGTCACGCCCCAGAACCAGAATACTGGAGAGCGGGGGCAGACATAGCCAGCTACGTATATGAAATGGAATCCATCTCGCTATACGGTCACGGCTGTCTAGATACATGAGGGTTTATCTACAAGCCAACAGCCTCTTAAGGTCATGAACAAGCCTAGTATCTCAATCACAAGCAAGTAAGTAAAAGTCACAAGATGTATGATCATTAAATATACAATAGTAAGGCGTCCCAAACATTACATATTCAGTTGATCATGAAGCTAGTCGTTACAAAATGTCAGGACTAGCAAGAGTTTAGTCATACATGATCAACCCTAGGATCTGTTAATCATGTTACAGCCCGTAGGCAGACAGTAAGTAAGTGCAACCGAGCTAAACAGGTGCTCGTCGGCTAAACGCCTCAAAAGTATATTTTTACAATAGAGTGGGAGAGCCAAAAATAACCCACTCGTTGCCAGGATTCCGTCTAGTGGCCACCATCTGGCTGGAAGGTCGGTAGATCCTCTGGAGCTGCTCCGAAATCTGGCCACACAAAACCAGCTGGGTCAGACCCCAGAAAGAGCAAGTGCCACAAAGGAAGCTTCACTTAAGAACTAAAACCAGCAATCAGCACAAGATATAAATAAAGTAAGAACTGGAAATAAAGAAAATACACCAGGATGATATACGACGAGATAACTATGGAACTATTCAGATAACCAGGTTACAACCCGTAAACCAAACAAAGACCGGGGTTGTAACCCTTCGTCTGAACAGAACTTGGAATTCTCACCATTTATCGGTAAAATAAATACAAGCATTCTGGTCATTCAATAATCTGGAACAGGATCAGGGCAAGACTAGATTGGTTAGACTTCGTACAATCACTTCACGGCCAAGCAAGAATTATGACTTGATACTTTAACTAACTAGGGTTGTCACAAGCCTAATTACTAACAAGATGCAGTAAGATTATTCCACAGCCACAAGCCCTGCAGACCATCCAGGTTACCCGGGTTAAAAGATTAGAGTTGAATTCAGGTGGGTACATCGTCCAGGAAACGAATGTACCCTTAGGTAGCTTGAAGGGTGCAATACATGACAGTGTGCTGGAAATGTACCCTACTCGACGGCAGGCTACAGATCCCAAGGCGTGCCCAGGTAACGGGATTGCCTGTAGCTGGGAAATCTCGTCATGACTAATGTATTAATCTAGTTATTAGCCTTAGTCCATTTTAGTAGGTACTCCTGACCGTGGTACTCAGGAGTCCCTGTCCTAGACATGATGCAAGACAGGACTGGTTTATTTATACAAACACAATCGCCCACGGTGTCCAGATTAATTATATAGGTCATGTCATGTCAGGTAGCCATCGCAAAAACTATTCAAGATAATCATGTCAGGTTATCATGCCAAGTGTACTTATCAGGAGTGCGCCACGATGGGCCACTATCAGGTCATGTCAGGTTATTATGTCAGGAGTGCACCACTACGGGTCACTATCACGTCATGCTCAATTATCAATTCCAAACATATCAAGTAAATTCGTGATTATCAAGTTCAGGACAAAAGGCGTAAGGATATAAAATGGACGTTAAATATCTAATAAAATATCAATATACAAGGCTATAGATGATCCAGGGTAATCAGGCTACGCTCAGGTCAGGCTACGCTAAGGCCAGGCTACGCTCAAGCCAGGCTACGCTCAAGTCAGGCTACGCTCAAGCCAGGCTACGCTCAGGCCAGGCTACGCTCAAGCCAGGCTATGCTCAGGCCAGGCTACGCTCAGGCCAGGCTACGCTCAAGCCAGGCTACGCTCAGGCCAGGCTGCGCTCAAGTCAGGCTACGCTCAGGCCAGGCTACGCTCAAGTCAGGCATATGTAGGACATATGCTTCCCAAAAGGCAGCGTATGAGGTCCATACGACTCCTCATCAAGGCAGCGTATGAGGTCCATACGACTCCTTGTCAAGGCAGCGTATGAGGTCCATACGACTCCTTGCCAAGGCAGCGTATGCAAGACATACGCTTCTAAAAGGCAGCATATGAGTCAGACTGTGCTGCGCTAAAGTGCGCACGCAACTCAGTGGCACAAGCTAAAAAGCTCGCACACTGCTCACTGTCTTCTCCAAATCAGCAAGAACTCCATGGTTTGAACTCAAAGCTTCAAAAGTCCATAACTTGGTCAAAATAAGTCCAAATCCAACTTTTCAAAGGTCAAAATTGGGTAGAATAAAATTCTCTACAACATGGAACCATCAAAACTTGAAAACAAAGAAGTTTGATAGATCAAAATCACCAAAATCTGAAAGTAACTAATTTCTAGATCTACAAAAATTAAAGCCTCAAAATGGAAAATGACAAGTTCTAATGTGTCTTAGAAACATGAGGAGAAGCTAATGGAATAATAAAAATGGGCTCTCTTGTGGAAGCAAGTTGCACTTGCCTAGACCTCTCTCTTCTCTCTTTGGTAGGTGAAGGGAGTAAATGGAAGAAGAAGAAGAGATTAATGAAGAGAGAGAAGAAGAATAGGTAATAAATATGAGTGGTGGTGGTAGGTAGGGGGTTCACCCTTTGGTTCATGATGAACCAAGAGCAATCCCAAACCGAACTAAGCCAACCCAAACCAAGAATAAACCAAGCCCAGGAAGGAATTAAGCAAGGAAATCATGCAATACAAGAATAAATACGTACACGTATTCCAGAAATACGTAATACGAACCACAGGCATTACACTGATCTTTTGATTACCATGACAAATTCTTTTTGCACTGAATTTAATTGTCCGTCTTTGATATTCCTATCATGTGCCATATTGATTCCTTGTTTCAACCTATCCTCAGGATGACGATCACTCGCTCTCAGGCAGCGGGTTCTAGCGCTGTACCAGGGAGGCCCGATCCGGCAGGAGGTCTTCCACCTCCGGCTGCGGGAGCAGCAGTGGCAGATCCGGCAGGTCTTCCACCACCGGCTGTGGGAGTAGCAGTGGCAGATCCGGCAGTTCTTCCACCCCCGGCTGAGGGAGCTACTACCTCAGTTCCTGTCCTTCCGGTGGGAACAGCAGCAGCAGCGACAATCCCAGGAGGTCTTCCACCTCCAGCAGCGGGACCGTCTATGGTTATTCCTGATGTTCTTCTACCGCCGCCTCCGATACCGGCAGATGCTCAGGGTATGATGGCCCTACTACAGCAGATACTGCAAACGCAGAGAGCACAGACAGAGGCACATCATCGTCAGGCAGAGGTGTTGTGACAGACGATAGAGAACTCACATCAGTTAGCTATAGCAGCAGTAGAGAGAGGTCCACCGGCTACAGTTCAGGGAGCACCCGCACAGTAGCAGGGCCAGGGGAGGCCCGGTACGCATCTTGACTTCAGAAAGATGAACCCACGAGATTTTAAGGGTACCAAGGGTATCCTATACGCGAACGACTGGCTAGAGGATATCCAGCGGAGTCTGGAGTTGGCAGAGGTTCCGAGAGCTCTGTGGGTGACTTCTGCAGCGAGCCAGTTCTTTGACATAGCTTTGACTTGGTACCGTACGAATCCGCATGCGTCAGTAAGAGGTATATCTTGGGAGGACTTCAGAAAACTCTTTAAGGAGAAGTTCTACCCAGATGTAGCCTTGACAGCTCTGGAGGGGCAGTTTGCTAGTTTGGTGCAGGGGAACTCGTCAGTGGACGAGTATGCAGCAGAGTTCTTCCGCCTGAGCAGGTTTGCACCCAGTTTGGTTCAGGATGAGGGGTGCAAGGCCCGAAAGTTCAGGAGGGGTCTTATTCATGCAGTGCGCACTTGCACATCTGGGCGACGAGACGCAATATTTGAGCAGATCTTGATGGAGGCTCAGATTGCAGAGGAGGACTTCGTCCTCAAGCCGAAGAGGAGCAGTGATGCTTTGGGATCCAGTTCGAGTGCAGGGCCAGCAAAGCGCCCATATTTCCAGCAGAGGCAGTTCTAGCAGCATCAGCCTCAGTTGCAGATCCAGCAGGCACTGGTGCGTGCCCAGCAGCATCAGGATCAGGGTCAAGACTAGAGGCCAGCTACACAGTACAACTTCTGCGAGAAGCCAGGGTACACTAGAGAGGTATACAGGAAGAGATTGGGCGTCTGCTTATACTGTGGGGCGTCCGATCACCAGCTGAAGGACTGCCGTATTCGCAGAGTCAGAAGAGTTCAGGACAGAGCACAGCCAGCCAGAGGACCAGCAGCTCAGCAGAGAGGTCCTCCACTTCAGACTCAGCAGCAGCATTTTCAGCAGCACCAGAGGGAAGCCCCTGCGGGCAGAGTGTTTGCCCTGACAGCAGGGAAGGAGGCAGAGCCAGTAGGCGATGTAGTGGCAGGTCATGTTCTTTTTGATTCATTTTCTGTATTTACCTTACTTGATTCCGGTGCCTCGCATAGCTTTGTGTCTGTCTTCTTTGCTCTGAGATACATTATTATTGCTGAACCCTTGGGTAGGACTTGCAAGATATTGACCGGAGGAGGCATCATCTTGGTCAACAATATCTGCAAGGGGCGAAGAGTTACTGTAGGAGGCCGAGTTTTGGGTGCGTGCTTGCTCGTAATGCCCCTTCCGAGGTACGATGTGGTACTCGGAATGGATTGGTTGAGCACGCACCATGCTACTATAGATTGTAGAGGTGGTAGGATTTTGTTTAGGCCGCCGGGAGAGCCAGAGGTTGTGTTTTCCAGAGGAGCAGCTGAGCCGGTAGATGGGTTCTGCGGAGCTTTACTGGCGGGGCAGGCATTGCCGCATCCATTGATTGCTGATTTCATGGTTGTTTTTCCAGAGGAGTTGCCTGGGATGCCGTCGGATAGAGACGTTGAGTTCTCTATAGACCTAGTGCCAGGTGCTGAGCCCATTTCACAGCACGTTTATAGAGTCAACAACAGCGAATTGGCGGAGCTGAAGAAGCAGGTCGACGAGCTGCAGGACAAGGGATTCATTAGATCCAGTTCATCGCCTTAGGGAGCGCCAGTCCTATTTGTGCCGAAGAAGGATGGTACGATACGTATGTGTATCAATTACAGGGCGCTCAACAACCTTACTATCAAGAATAAGTACCCATTGCCGAGGATCGATGACTTGTTCGATCAGCTGAGCGGCGCCAAGGTGTTTTTGAAGATAGATCTGAGATCCGACTATCATCAGCTGAAGGTGAAGAAGGAAGACATTCCAAAGACAGCTTTTTGGACTCGGTAGGGCCAGTACGAGTTCACAGTGATGCCATTTGGGTTGACCAATGCCCCAGCTGTGTTCATAAACTTGATGAACAAGGTATTCCATCAGTACCTTGACAAGTTCATGGTGGTCTTCAAAGATGACATCCTGGTTTACTCAAAGACGCCGGAGGAGTACGAGGAGCATCTGAGGATTGTGCTCGAGACTTTGAGGAAGGAGCAGTTGTATGGGAAGTTGTCGAAGTATGAGTTTTTCTTGGACCAGGTCGAGTTCCTGGGTCATGTTGTGACCGAGCACGAGATCTCAGTAGACCAGAAGAAGATTGCTGCGGTAGAGTCCTGGTCTACGCCCAGTACAGTTGCCGAGATTTGAAGCTTTCTGGGATTAGCGGGCTACTATCGGAAGTTCGTCCAGGATTTTTCGCGGATCGCGGAGCCGATGACTAGACTCACCAGGAATGACGTGGAGTTCGTCTGGACTGAGGAGTGTCAGGTCGCCTTCGATGAGCTGAAGAAGAGGTTGACATCAGCTCCTATCTTGACATTGCCGTCTGGGACTGGTGGTTTCTCGATTTACAGCGATGCTTCTGGCCGGGGTCTGGGTTATGTACTTCAGCAGCACGGGAAGGTGATTGCCTATGCATCTAGGCAGTTACGTCCTCATAAGAAGAACTACCCGACTCACGATCTGGAGTTAGCCGCTGTCATCTTTGCCCAGAAGTTGTAAAAACACTATCTGTACGGAGAGCGGGTTGAGATCTTTACTGACCACAAGAGCTTGAAGTACGTGTTCCCTCAGAAGGAGCTGAACATGAGGCAGAGACGTTGGCTTGAGCTGATGAAGGACTTTGATATCGCCTTGCAGTACCATCTAGGGAAGGCCAACGTAGTCGCAGATGCCATGAGCAGGTATACAGTGGCTATGTATCTGACATCAGACCGTCATCTTTTGGCCAACCTGGATAGTTTGGGAATCGAGGTAATTATTCCAGGCATGGAAGTACAGATGTGGGGTTTACAGATTCAGTCTGAGTTGATGGACAGGGTCAGATCAGCACAGTTTGATGATGTTGCCCTGAGGTACATCAGAGAGCAGGTGCAGAGAGGGTTGCTTGATGATTTCTCCATTGTCGAAGATGGGTCGCTGCGGCACGATGCTAGACTGTGCGTTCCGAATGGAGAGCTTCGGGAGAAGATTTTTCAGGAGGCTCATCGCTCTCAGTACTCTATGCATCCTGGTGCCAACAAGATGTACAGAGACCTGAGAGAGCACGTTTGGTGATACGGTATGAAGCGCGAGGTGGCTCAGTTCGTATCTCGCTACTTGGTTTGTCAGCAGGTGAAGGCCGAGAGGTAGAGGCCTGGTGGATTGCTACAGCCACTACCCATTCTCGAGTAGAAGTGGGAGCACATCACCATGGACTTTGTGTCCGGACTTCCACGGTCTCCAGGAGGAAAAGATGTGATTTGGGTCATAGTTGATAGATTGACCAAATCGGCCCACTTTTTGCCTTTCAAGGTGGGATTATCTACGGAGAGGTTGGCAGAGCTGTATGTTCGTCAGATCGTACGATTGCATGGGGTTCCTGTGAGCATAGTTTCAGATCAAGATAGCTGTTTCACTTCCCACTTCTGGAGGAGTTTGCAGGCTAGCTTGGGTACCTCGCTCAAGTTCAGTACTGCTTATCACCCCCAGACAGACGGGCAGTCGGAGAGGACTATCCAGACTTTGGAGGATATGCTTCGCACGTGTGTGCTAGATCTCGGGGGTTCTTGGGAGGACCATCTCCACCTGGTAGAGTTTGCTTACAACAACAGCTACCAGGCCAGTATAGAGATGTCGCCATAAGAGGCTCTATACGGACGGAGATGCCGTACTCCCTTATCTTGGGACGATATTGGCAAGAGGGTGCTGCTTGGACCAGATATGGTGGTGGATGCAGCTGAAAAGGTCCGGCTTATTAGAGACAGACTTCGGATGGCTCAGGATAGGCAGCGGCATTAGGCCGATAGCCACCGGAGACCATTAGAGTTCGAGGTTAGTTTCAGTTCCTGTTTGTGCTTGTTTTTGTTTTTCTGTCCTGTGTGCTGAGTTTGTTTTATGTCTAGGCTGGCGCTTTGGTGTTGCTGAAGATTTCTCCGACACGGGGCACGATTCGCTTTGGCGGGGGCGGGAAGCTTAGTCCGTGCTACATCGGACCTTTTACCATTCTTGAGAGGGTCGGTGCAGTGGCGTACCGGCTAGACTTGCCGCCTACGCTAGAGGGGGTACACAACGTGTTCCACATGTCGCAGCTGAGACGGTACGTGGCGGACCCCAGCCATGTATTGGATCATTCAGCGATCGAGGTACGGCCTACTCTTCACTATCCAGAGCAGCCGGTTGAGATTCTGCATCGTAGGGAGAAGGTGCTTCGGAACCAGGTTATACCCTTGGTTCGCGTTGCATGGAGGCATCACTCTCCAAGTGAGTCTACCTGGGAGAGAGATGACGACATGCGGGAGCGTTTCCCCTATCTCTTCGAGCCCTGAGGTATAATTTCTGTTTCTGCATTGTGATTCATTGTATGTTTGTTTTAATTTTGAGGACAAAATTTTTTTAAGGTGGATAGATTTGTCAACCCCTGTAACCCCCAGTTTTCAGAAACAGGGGTATTTTTGTCATTTTATATTTTTGAATATTTTTAAAATTTATTTTATTATTTATGATATTATTTTGGGGTAAAAATTTATTTTATTATTTATGATATTATTTTGGGGTTATTTGAGTCGGGTTCAAATTTTAACTCAATCCGACTTGAAACGGGGACCCGGGGGTAGTTTGACTCTAGTGGGACCCACACACTAGTTAGGCATGGCCCACATGATATTAATTTTAGTCCACATGATAGAAATATTTTAGTTAGAGGTTAGACTAATTATTATGGATAAGGTTAGTGTGATTAGAGACTTTAAAATGACTAATTTAGCCCCAACCAATTAGCCCTTTCCTAATACTCATATAATAGGTTAGTGGAGGCATTTTGGACCTTACCATAATAGGACAAATAGCCCCATATGGTCAGCCACTTTGGGAGAGGATAGGCTCAAGTTCATTTCATTATTCTCATCCACACTCTCTCTCTTGTTCTTCCCCAAATTCCTAGAGAGCAATCCCTAGCAATTTCTCCACCAAATCCTTCCATTTTGCCACCAAATCTTCTTCTTTCCTTCTCCATTCTAGCCAAGGAGGAAGCTACCCAAGTTTGGGAGGATTTGGAGCTCGTTCGTGTCCTTTTGGAATCTCTACGTGTCGGTGTCGCTCCGGGAAGGCTTTTCTTCGATTCGATCTACCGGGAGGTATAAATCCCTTCTCCTTTTGATTTCCTCATGCATATAGGTCTATTTTGAATCCACAAGAATGACCCCCATGGTTGTATCTCCATTTGTGTCCATTTCGTGTCCATTTGGAGGTCATAGGAGTGTCCTTTGTGTGTGGTTGTGTCCATATGGGAAAACCCCAAATTTGGACACACTATGTGTTGTTGTTATGTATGAATGAATTATTACATGTTTAATCTCATATTTTTGTATTGGAGATGTGTTCTATAGTATCTCATATATATATATTAGTGTAGAGAGTGAGTTCTTGATATATTATGTTATATACTTGTGTTCTTTTGTCTCAAACTACCCAAATCCGTCATGATTTTTATCAACGTTTTTAATTTCAGCCCTAACTTAGAAATGTCATAACTTCTAGCTCAAAGCTCGGTTTAATATCCCATTTTTAAAAAAAAAGCGTATTGAAGTTAGCTTTCTAAAACAAATATTAATAGGCCTAATTCTTTTGTAACTTTCTGGAGAATTATTTGAGTGTCAGCTGTACGAAAGACAAACGCGTTCTCGGTGTTTTTACGATTTTGGGAGTTTCCGAAAACGAAAACGCGATCCGTTTGAAAGTTTCGGAAAGCTAACACATAGATCTATAACGTACTTTAATCCTAGATTTTAATTCATGCTGAGATGGTACAGTATTGATTATTAGTAGGAGTTACTATTCGGCATATGCATTTTGTGCACCCTTGTGTGTAATATAATGTTCTATTTGATTTTAACCCATATTAATGTATATACATTATGTAATTAAATAGAGAATGCAAGCATGAGTAAATGTTTAAATAAATAATGTATGAGGTGTAAGTATCCTATCTAATGTAAGCATGTATAAGTATGGCTTGTAATGAATATGTAGGTTCCATAGTATGTAATGTATGGTGCATATAGTAGTGCAAGAGAATAAATGAATGATGAATGAATACAAGCATGAATGTAATGTAATAATAGATGTAATGTATACAATATACAAGTTAATGAGATGTAATGTTCTATGTTAACACAAATCCTATATTACCTCATGTACCCCTTACACTATGTAGACACTATCACACTTGACACTTTGTTCACTTACACTTTGACACTCTTTGATATGTATACACTATGTATGCCCATTTAACCCTCACTTGCCCCTTTGCCATGTTCACATACACACACATAGCCTCTTAAATAAGTATTTATGAATACATTTACTTAGCTATGTATGTATATTATATATATGTTAGCATATTGTGTTGTAATATATAAGTTTATATAACCATTTGAAATGCCATGATTATAGACCTAATATTGAATACCAATATATGCATGTGTATATATGTGTAGACATATATAGTTTAAAGTAATAGATTACCAAGTGTATATCCAATGTGAATTCTTGCCTATTTGAGTATTGAATAATTGCATGCTATATAGAGTTGGGTGTATGTTGGCTTGTATAGCATTGTATTGATGTGTGCTTGCTAGGATAGTCTTGGTTAGGCCTAGTAAGACTTGCTGGGTTAGGACATGACCTAGTTTGACCTAGTTTGACTAGTGCAGTTGACCAGAGTTGACCAAGGGTTGACTTTGGCCTAGTTTGACCTAGATTCATGTAGAATGCATTGTAGTGCTTTATATTACCCTTCTGGATATGTTGTGACTTGTGCTGTTCCAATTAGGAGCCAGATACCTCTCCTCGGACAGTATCTTTACCTTGGACATTCAGATATCAGGCGAGTATATTCTCTGATCATTTTATATCCTGCTTAGAATTATTTCCTGTATTAAATTACTTTACTTGTGCTGTCACGATATTATCATGGATTAGTACTATACAGATCTTGTACTCCTGTGCTTTCACCATATATGTACAACTTTTTAGTGTAGATCATGTACAATTCTTTAGTGTAGATCATGTACAACTCTGTAGTGTAGATCATGTACAACTCTGTAGTGTAGATCATGTACAACTCTTTAGTGTAGATCATGTACAACTCTGTAGTGTAGATCATGTACAACTCTATAGTGTAGATCATGTACAACTCTATAGTGTAGATCATGTACAACTCTGTAGTGTAGATCATGTACAACTCTTTAGTATAGATCATGTACAAATCTGTTCCGTTCACATGTGCTATCCTGTACTCTGACTCACTAGCCACTGTTAGTTTCTTACTTATAGTAGATATTTCTATTACAGTTTTTCTCTCTGTTTACATACTGTATTCTTCAGCACCTGTATCTTACTTTACTGCATGATTATATTTTCTAACCTACTATGAACTATTGAGATGTAATATGCTCGCTCCTGTCCTGACTGGACCTGTTGATAAATTTTACAGATAGCCTGGGATTGCCTGCTAGCCTAGAGGAGACACAGTAGAGGTTGTTTAGATAGTTATTTCATTTTGTCTGGAGTTGTATTTACTTGTGGATTACTGTATTTGAGTTTTGAGATATATTTCTGGGATTATGTATCTTAGACACTTAGACTTCTATCTCTTGTATCTCTTTTGGATTTCATATTTATCTATCTTTATCATTCTACCTTAGATTATGATTGAGTTGTACCTCTGTATTGGCCTCCTTATGGAGAGTATTCATATTATGCTAGTTATAGTTCATGACCTAGAACAGCGTTCTACCGCCGACACTGCGGCATAGGCTGGACGTTGTTACGTACTCGTACCCACACGGTGGGTGCGGGTCGTGACACATTTTTAGTGGTGGCCCATGCAGGTCGAGTTTATGTAGTGGTATTCGAACTAGCGTACCACTACAGCCTGCAGTAGGAATAGGATATATTTTGAAGGCACTCAATCACGGTTAGGATTCCTTGAGAGATTCCTGGGACGACCCTTGAGAATCTTATTTTAACTTCGATTTGAAATCTGTTTTTTCCCAGATTTGATTTACCTTTACTTCCTGTTATTGAACTTGATTTTGATGGATTATTGTTGAATTTCAAATCTTGATGTTAGTGGTTGAATTTGAGTCTGTATTTTTATGATTTTTGATGGATTATTGTTGAATTTTGAATCTTGATGATAGTGGTTGAATTTGAGTCTGTATTTTTATGATTTTTGATGGATTATTATTGAATTTTGAATCTTGATGTTAGTTGTTGAATTTGAGTTTGTATTTATATGTATATGTACATTTTTTTGGAATTAAGGTATAACCTGATAACATACTTGATAAGGACAGTGAGAAAGGTAAAAGTCTACTTTATTATGGAATTTAGAATTTATTGCAGTCATATTTGCTAGCATGACAAGGACGTAGAGCATGATATAGCTATACTTATCTTAGTTATGAAATCTAGATTTTATTGCAGCCATACCGGGTGGCGTGGTAAGAATTCTAGATAACATGATTATAGGATGTATGCCTTATTATGGACTCTATCGTTTATTGCAGCTATGCTTATTGGCGTGGCAGAATTCTGACAACATAATTTCAAGAAGACGCATATGATTATCAGATTGTACCTTAAATATTTTTGAACATGTTTTCTCTACTTTTGTTTCAGTCCTTCAAAAAAAAAGAAAAAAAAGAAAGAGAGAATTGTTATTTGTTTGTTTTGTTTCTCGTTTATTTAACTTCGGAGTAGCTTTAGCTGTTTTTATAAACTTTGTGTAACTTCTTACTATGAAATTCTTCTTAATACAATGAATCGATGATTTTGCTAGACTTTATCTTGGATTTGAAAATTTAGCTCTGGGTTTCAAAATGGGTTTTTGTCACTCCCCAATCCTGGAATACGTATTTTAATACGTAAACCGATAAATTATATTTACCTTGAATTTATACTATATTTATTATGTTGTATTCCTTCATGCATATCCCAAAAATATTCGACAAAATATTATTTTCTAATTTATTTTCTGCATTTGGGCCTACAGTTTTGGCTCATTTGGGTAACCTATTCTTGGTTCACCAATGGGTTATCATGAACCCTTTGGTTCATCATGAACCCATGGGTCCAAGAATTCTATATAATAACTCATCTCCTTCTCTCTCCTCTCATTTACTTCTTCTCATTTACTTCCTCCACCAACCAAGGCAAGTACCAACTTGCTCAAGAGAAGGATCCAAAATTTTGTTAATGATTTCTTACAAAATTATTTGCCAAAACATGTTCTTCTCCTCAATCTATACTAGTTTAGAACTTGGAAATTTCCATTTTGAAGCTTTGATTTTTGTAGATCTAAGTTTTAATCATTTTCGGATTTCCTTAGTTTTGATCTATTTTCGTTGAAGTTTTGTGGGTTTTGATGCTTCCATGTGGGAGAGAATTCCATTTCACCCAAGATGGAACTTTGGAAATCCGGATTTGGAGTTCGGATGGCCAAGTTGTGATGTTTTGAAGTTTGGGGATTAACCATGGTGTTCTTGCTGTCTGGAGGAGACAGTGAGCAGTGTGCTCCTGTTTGAGCACGCTTCCTGTTGGAAGCGTGTCTCCCTTGAGTCTGCGTGACTTTTTACGCAGCACTCTTCCTTGAGTCTGCGTAACTTTTCACGCAGCACTTTTCCTTGAGTCTGCGTGACTTTTCACGCAGTACTCTCCCTTGAGCTTGCGTGATTTTTCACGCTGTCTCCCTTGAGCTTGCGTGACTTTTCATGCAGCTCTTCCCTTGGGCCTGCGTGACATTTCACGCTGTCTCCCTTGAGCTTGCGTGACTTTTCACGCAGCTCTTCCCTTGAGCCTGCGTGACTTTTTTACGCTGTCCCCATTGAGCCTGCGTGACTTTTTACGCAGCTCTCTCCTTGAGCCTGCGTGACTTTTCACGCACGCTGTCGTGAGTGAGTCTGCGTGACTTTCACGCACGCAGCTCCCCATGAGCGTGCGTGCTTTTGTGCGTACGCTTTTGATATTTTATTAGATATTATATGCCCATTTTATATCCTTACGCCTTTTGTCCCGAGCATGATATGAGCACTAATGTGACCCCGGAGAACAAGGTGTTCCTACCTGATACATGTACCTGAATGTCCCAGTTCTTGTTCATGCTCGACAAAAGACTCGTAACTCCACGTGGCGTATTTGCAATGATGCATTACACTAAGGAGGGTAAAACATGTTGACATACTGATTGACATAGATCATCTTTGGGGTACTCATACTAAAGTACGACTTTAGGAGGATAATCATGCAGGCCACAGCATGAGAGTCCAAGATTTCACCTAGGGTTAAACTAGGCAACTAAATATACTAGATGCATGGGGAGGGCAGAATACCGAGATCGTTTTACACCAGCTGCCTTGAGATATTGTCTTGACGCGCCGGCTGGTCTCCACGGATACTGTGTCATCCGCAACGAGCGGATGACTGTATCCGATTAATTCATGCTATATATTACATGTTTTGGCAAGGTGGCCTTACGAGGGACCTGTGCTCAATAACACCTGTCTACGCGAACCCCTGGATTGGCTAGCCTTGCTGGAAAGATACGATCTAAGGATTTTCTAATAACATGACGCGAGGATAACCTCGTCCCACTAGAAACTCATAGACTTGATTGGCCGTGAAAACGACTTGCTTGTATCCTATTACCTTCCGTGCATAACTGAGGGAAGCGGACTGTCATGGTACGTGATCCAACCCATGTTCTTGTTTGATTGTTGGGTTGGTTATCGTACTATGATAGGCTGTGGACCGAAGTTATGAACGAAAGACATATTCTGGTTGTGAAGTGCTACTTCTGTGAATGACTGAGGAACATGGTCTATCATGGTGCATGATCCAACCCATGTTCTTGTTTGATTGTTGGGTTGGTTATTGTGCTGCGATAGGCTATCGACCGAAGTCACGATCAGGAGATTTTATTGTTTATACCTTTTAACTTATGAGAATGTTATAGAGTACGACACGTCCCGACTCCATACGACACCTTTTGTCCTTGTTTGGTTGTAAGGGTGCCATATGGGTTCGAAGATGTTGCGCTACCCTATAATAGTAGCATAAGTATTACTATTATCAATCGTTCTATTAACTGGGTTTTTAATCTTAACTCTTGTGCCCCTTTGGCGGTACTTGCTATTCGGGGCTGACCCCGCTGGTTTTGTTTGTCAGATCTCGTAGCAGAGCCTGAGGACACGATCTTTCTCCCTGACATCCATGGTGCATACTAGGAGCATGGCGGTTCGGGGACTCGAGTGGGTTTCTTCTCCACCACTCCTGCTTATACTTTTGCGGCGTTTAGCCACCGGCACCTGTTAGTGGGATTACTTGATATTTTGTGTCAGTACATCATTGTAATTAAACAGACTGCAGCTGTGTATAATTTTGTACTCCTGACTCTCTGAGATAGCTAACTTATAAAGCTAGTCTCTCGTGATCATTTTGATGAAGCGTCGGGGACGCCTTACTGCTTTATCTTTAATGTTCATTTAATTACTGATGTGATTTGATTGATTGAGACATAGAACTCTGTGGGACCATAGGAGACTTGATTGTAGCATGTACCCCCTCGTCTCTCGACAGCCACGATCGTCGTATGACGTTACGTACCTCATATGGAGTAGCTGGCCTAGTCCGTCTCCGTATTTCGGTACTGGGGCGTGACAAGGTTTTAGTGGTGGCCCATGCAGGTCTGATTTTCAGACTTGTGGGGTATTGCGAATTATTAGGAGTCTCAATCAAAACTTGTTCTCCTTGAAATTCCGTTTCAAATTCTCTGTCCTTGCCTTGATCTCTTACCTGACTTGCATCCTCGAAATCTTCCTCGTCCGGACTTGATAATCTTATATCTTTCTCTATAGGGGTACTTCATTCTCAGTAGAGGGTGAGGCCCATGAGGAAGAGCAGCAAGAGCATGGCTCGACTGGGCAGCAACAGGGGAGAGAACCTTCTCCAGTGCAGGCACGAGCAGAAGTGGAACCAGAGGCAGTGCAGCCGCAGGTTATTGGAACTCCTGCAGCACCAGCAGTGACGGCAGTACCAGATGCCGTAGCACTCCTGGAGATCGTCCGAGGGATTCTTGTCACTCACCAACAGCAACAGACTCGGCAGCAGGAGCAGAACGTGTTGCTGAACCAGGGGATTCAGTTAGCTCTTGAAAGGAGTGCCGGGGTTGACTCGGGAGCATCAGGAAGGTTTTGTCACTTGAACCCGAGGTATTTTGATGGCACGGAGGATGCCATCACTGCGGATGCATGGATTCAAGACATTGAAGCCATTCTTGTGGCAGCCAAGGTTCCAGATGATGAGAAGGTTGATCAGGTCAAATTAGTACTTGAGGATCTTGCCCGCGATTGGTGGGCCTCAGAAGAAGTTGGTACAAGATGCCCTGTTCGTTGGATCACCTTCAGTGACAGATTCAAGGCCAAGTATTTTGGCGTAGTAGCTCGATATGAGCTCCAGCAGAAGTTTATCAGTCTCAAGCAAGCAGGCAAGACCGTAGATGGGTATGCAGCAGAGTTCTACAGATTGTGCCGTTTCGCACCAGCAATGGTGGCAACGGAGCCAAAGAAAGCTATGAGGTTCCAGCAGGGACTTCATTTGGAACTATTACAGCTTGTGGAAGGACACGACTACCAGACGTTTGACGTTGTTTTGACGGCCGCTCGGAGGCACGAGCTTATCCAGCAGAGGTTGGCATCGAGGACAGGAGGTCAGAAGAGATCTCATTCCCAGGTTGGAGGAGGAGCAGTGCAGCGAACATCGGCACCAGCACCCGGTGTACGTATTCATGATGCAGGAGCGCCGCGGAGGACGGCCGTGTCAACTAATACAGCGCCAGTTCGGCATCAGCAACCGAGAAACTAGCAACAGCGTCAGGGAGCACCCCAGGGCTGTACATTCTGTAGGAAGGCAGGGCACACGAGGGAGGTGTGCCGGTCAGCGAATGGCTTATGCTTGAGGTGTGGTAGTTCAGACCACCGTATCTCCACTTGTCCTGTGATGCAGAGGCCAGAAGGGCCAGCTCAGCAGTTTCCAGCATTGCCAGCTCCGGTGGCAACCCCGAGTGGAGGGCCAGTATTAGCAGTAAGGCCCCTAGCCCAGCGTCTACCAACGCAGGCACAGATGTTCTGCCAGGCACAGGAAGCCGAAGGCCCTCAGAGGCAGCAACAGCATGGTCGAGGAAGGCCGCAACAAGGGGCTCCGCGGGGCCAGGCTCTCACATTGACCTTGGGAGAGGCTCTAGCGTCTAGTGACGTGGTGGCAGGTAAAATTCTCGTCACCTCATTTCCCGCTGTAGCATTATTTGATTCAGGCGCTACTCATTCATTCATCTCTGCACAATATGCTACACGGATTGGATTAGAGTTTGAGGCATTGCCGGAGAGGATGGATATACTCACCGGCAATGGGCTCGTAGAAGTTAGTAGAGTGCACTTTTCATGTCTGGTAGAGGTGTGTGGGCATTTACTGCCCGCATCATTGATTGAATTCCCTATGGGGAATTTTGATGTCGTTCTTGGCATGGACTGGTTGAGAGACAGTCATGCGACAATTGATTGTAGAGGAGGTAGGGTCATATTCAGCGTTCCTGGGATGGAGCAGTTCATCTTTACTCGAACCTTGAAGAATCAGGCCGGAGGCGTCATCTCAGCAGCAGTGTCAGAGCCAGGACAGATTCCGAGAGTGGTCGAAGATTTTCTCGACGTCTTCCCTAATGAGCTCCCAGGGATACCCCCAGTCAGAGAGGTAGAATTTAGCATTGAGTTGAACCCTGGAACGAGGCCTATAGCAGACAGAGTTTACAGAATGTCGCCGTCAGAACAGGATAAGTTGTATCAACATAAAGAAGAGTTGAAGTCCAAGGGATTCATCCGAGACAGTAAATCGCCCTGGGCCGCGCCAGTAATTCTAGTTCCCAAGAAGGATGGGTCGACGAGGATGTGCATCGACTACCGCAAGCTGAATGCAGTAACAGTGAAGAATAAGTACCCACTACCAAGGATTGATGACCTGTTTGACCAGTTGAGCAAGGCCAGCGTCTTTTCTAAGATCGATCTTCGGTCAGGATACCATCAAGTAAGAGTCCGGGAGCAAGACATACCGAAGACAGCATTCAGATCTAGATATGGGCATTATGAGTTTTTAGTAATGCCCTTTGGACTAACCAACGCCCCCGCAGTATTCATGGATTTAATGAACCGCATCTTTCTGCCGTATTTGGATAAATTTGTGGTGGTGTTCATAGATGACATTCTTGTCTATTCCAGCAGTGAAGAGGATCATGAGAAACATCTTAGGACTGTCTTACAGACATTGAGGGAGCATCAACTTTATGCGAAGCTCGACAAGTGTGAATTCTGGTTAGATCATATTTCGTTCCTGGGGCATATAATTTCTGGGACAAGAGTGTCAGTGGATCCGAAGAAGATTGAGGCCGTAGAGCATTGGCCAGTCCCGAGAACGGTTGCAGAAGTACGGAGTTTCTTAAGATTAGCTGGTTACTACAGAAGGTTCGTGGCGGACTTTGCCAGGATCTCTGTGCCCTTAACGCGTTTGACACACAAGGACGAAGAGTTTGTTTGGTCAGCTAGCTGTCAGGCATCATTTGAAGAATTAAAGAAGAGATTGATCTCAGCCCCGATCTTGACGCTTCCAGTAGGAGCGGGAGGCTTTACAGTATATTGTGACGCATCAGGGAAGGGTCTTGGATGTGTATTGATGCAGCATAAAAAAGTGATAGCATATGCGTCTCGGCAGCTTCGAGACCATGAGAAGAATTACCCGACTCACGATTTGGAGTTAGCAGCTGTGGTGTTTTCACTCAAGTTGTGGAGGCATTATTTATACGGAGATCGGGTAGAGATCTATACTGATCATAAGAGTTTGAAATACGTATTCACGCAGCGAGATTTGAACATGAGGCAAAGAAGATAGTTAGAACTACTGAAGGATTTTGACTTAGATCTTCAGTATCATCCAGGCAAGGCAAATATAGTTGCAGAAGCACTGAGTAGGAGAGACAGTGCCTTTATCTTGACCTCGCAGAAGCATATTTTAGAAGACCTTCAGAGTATGGGAATCGAAGTAGTTTTGCCAAAGGATATAGGAAGAATGACCAGTATGCAGATTCAGTCAACCTTAGTAGAGAGGATAAGGGCAGCACAAGCAGGAGATCCACAGATTCAGAAGTTGCGGTCGGAGTGTGAATCAGGCCGTAGGAAGGAGTTAGTGATTCATAAAGATGGTACGCTCAGGTTTGGAAACAGACTCTGTGTACCGAGTGGAGACCTTCGGAAAGAAGTTATGTCCGAAGCTCATAGTTCTATTTACTCCATTCATCCAGGAGGAATGAAGATGTATCGAGATATCAGGCAGTTTTTTTGGTGGAATGGCATGAAAAGAGAGATAGCGAGATTTGTATCCAAGTGTCTGGTATGTCAGCAGGTGAAAGCCGAGCAGCAGAGACCAGCAGGATTGCTACAGCCGCTTCCTATCCCAGAATGGAAATGGGAGCACATCACGATGGACTTTGTGACCGGTTTACCTAGATCCCCCGGCTGGCAAGAATACAGTCTGGGTAATAGTAGATCGACTCACGAAGGTCGCTCATTTCTTTCCCTTCCGAGTTGGACAGACTACTGAACAGCTAGCAGAAATTACATGAAACAGATAGTAAGGCAGCACGGTGTTCCAGTTAGTATAGTATCAGATCGGGATACGCGGTTTACTTCCCATTTTTGGCGGAGCTTGCACCAAAGTTTGGAAACCAAGTTAAGATTCAGTACTGCTTATCATCCACAAACCGACGGGCAATCAGAAAGAACCATTCAGACATTAGAAGATATGCTACGGGCGTGTACCTTGGATTTTGGTGGATCTTGGGAGGATCACCTTCATCTAGTGGAGCTCCTATAACAACAGCTATCAGGCTAGCATTCAGATGGCCCCGTTCGAAGCATTGTACGGAAGGAAGTGCAGGTCCCCTTTGGCATGGGACGACGTCGGAGAACGAAAGTTGTTGGGGCCAGAGATGATCACGCAGACTGTGGAGATAGTTAAGTTGGTCAGAGAGCGCCTTCGAGTTGCACAGGACTGACATCGTCATTGGGCAGATCAGCATCGTAGGCCTCTAGAGTTCAGAGTTGGCGACCAAGTGTTTCTGCGGATTTCGCCTACTCGGGGTATCATCAGATTTGGAACCCGAGGAAAGCTTAGTCCAAGATACGTTGGTCCTTTTAAGATTCTCGCTCGGGTAGGCGATGTGGCTTATCGACTTGCCCTTCTGCCTTCGTTAACCGGCATACATGATGTGTTTCATGTGTCCCAATTATGTGGGTATGTCCCGGATCCGAGTCATGTCCTCGATCATTCTGAGTTAGTCGTTGGTACCGACCTAACTTACGAGGAACAACCCGTATCTATTTTAGACCGACGAGAGAAGGTACTCAAGAATCGGACGATAAACCTTGTCCGTGTTTCTTGGAACCATCACTCTCCGGGAGAGTCAACCTGGGAGCGCAAGGACGAGGTCAGATCTCGGTATCCGTATTTGTTTGACTAATAAGGTATATTTTTGCACCTTATTGACACGATTCCATGCTTATCTGCACCTGCTTGTTTTGCACGTTGTGATGTATGATAATAACTACTACGATAGTTAACTTGTATATGATTGTGCCTTGCTTGCCCTGATTTTACTATCCTGTCTTGGCTAGAATTCCGAGGACAGAATTTTTCTAAGAAGGGTAGAGATGTCACTCCCCAATCCTGGAATACGTATTTTAATACGTAAACCGATAAATTATATTTACCTTGAATTTATACTATATTTATTATGCTGTATTCCTTCATGCATATCCCAAAAATATTCGACAAAATATTATTTCCTAATTTATTTTCTGCATTTGGGCCTACAGTTTTGGTTTATTTGGGTAACCTATTCTTGGTTCACCAATGGGTTATCATGAACCCTTTGGTTCATCATGAACCCATGGGTCCAAGAATTCTATATAATAACTCATCTCCTTCTCTCTCCTCTCATTTACTTCTTCTCATTTACTTCCTCCACCAACCAAGGCAAGTACCAACTTGCTCAAGAGAAGGATCCAAAATTTTGTTAATGATTTTTTACAAAATTATTTGCCAAAACATGTTCTTCTCCTCAATCTATACTAGTTTAGAACTTAGAATTTTCCATTTTGAAGCTTTGATTTTTGTAGATCTAAGTTTTAATCATTTTCGGATTTTCTTAGTTTTGATCTATTTTCGTTGAAGTTTTGTGGATTTTGATGCTTCCATGTGGAAGAGAATTCCATTTCACCCAAGATGGAACTTTGGAAATCCGAATTTGGAGTTCGGATGGCCAAGTTGTGATGTTTTGAAGTTTGGGGATTAACCATGGTGTTCTTGCTGTCTGGAGGAGACAGTGAGCAGTGTGCTCCTGTTTGAGCACGCTTTCTGTTGGAAGCGTGTCTCCCTTGAGTCTGCGTGACTTTTCACGCAGCACTCTCCCTTGAGTCTGCGTGACTTTTTACGCAGCACTCTCCCTTGAGTCTGCGTGACTTTTCACGCGGCACTCTCCCTTGAGCTTGCGTGATTTTTTACGCTGTCTCCCTTGAGCTTGTGTGACTTTTCATGCAGCTCTTCCCTTGGGCCTGCGTGACATTTCACGCTGTCTCCCTTGAGCTTGCGTGACTTTTCACACAGCTCTTCCCTTGAGCCAGCGTGACTTTTTCACGCTGTCCCCCTTGAGCCTGCGTGACTTTTCACGCAGCTCTCTCCTTGAGCCTGCGTGACTTTTCACGCACGCTGTCGTGAGTGAGTCTGCGTGACTTTCACGCACGCAGCTCCCCATGAGCGTGCGTGCTTTTGTGCGTACGCTTTTGATATTTTATTAGATATTATATGCCCATTTTATATCCTTACGCCTTTTGTCCCGAGCATGATATGAGCACTAATGTGACCCCGGAGAACAAGGTGTTCCTACCTGATACATGTACCTGAATGTCCCAGTTCTTGTTCATTTTCGACAAAAGACTCGTAACTCCACGTGGCATATTTGCAATGATGCATTACACTAAGGAGGGTAAAACATGTTGACATACTGATTGACATGGATCCTCTTTGGGGTACTCGTACTAAAGTACGACTTTAGGAGGATAATCATGCAGGCCACAGCATGACAGTCCAAGATTTCACCTAGGGTTAAACTAGGCAACTAAATATACTAGATGCATGGGGAGGGCAGAATCCCGAGATCGTGTTACACCAGCCGCCTTGAGATATTGTCTTGACGCGCCGGCTGGTCTCCACGGATACTGTGTCATCCGCAACGAGCGGATGACTGTATCCGATTAATTCATGCTATATATTACATATTTTGGCAAGGTGGCCTTACGAGGGACCTGTGCTCAATAACACCTGTCTACGCGAACCCCTGGGTTGGCTAGCCTTGCTAGAAAGATACGATCTGAGGATTTTCTAATAACATGATGCGAGGATAACCTCGTCCCACTAGAAACTCGTAGACTTGATTGGCCGTGAAAATGACTTGCTTGTATCCTATTACCTTCCGTGAATAACTGAGGGAAGCGGACTGTCATGGTACGTGATCCAACCCATGTTCTTGTTTGATTGTTGGGTTGGTTATCGTACTATGATAGGCTGTGGACCGAAGTTATGAACGAAAGACATATTCTGGTTGTGAAGTGCTACTTCTGTGAATGACTGAGGAACATGGTCTATCATGGTGCATGATCCAACCCATGTTCTTGTTTGATTGTTGGGTTGGTTATTGTGCTGCGATAGGCTATCGACCGAAGTCACGATCAGGAGATTTTATTGTTTATACCTTTTAACTTATGAGAATGTTATAGAGTACGACACGTCCCGACTCCATGCGGCACCTTTTGTCCTTGTTTGGTTGTAAGGGTGCCATATGGGTTCGAAGATGTTACGCTACCCTATAATAGTAGCATAAGTATTACTATTATCAATCGTTCTATTAACTGGGTTTTTAATCTTAACTCTTGTGCCCCTTTGGCGGTACTTGCTATTCGGGGCTGACCCCGCTGGTTTTGTTTGGCCAGATCTCGTAGCAGAGCCTGAGGACACGATCTTCCTCCCTGACATCCATGGTGCATACTAGGAGCATGGCGGTTCGGAGACTCGAATGGGTTTCTTCTCCACCACTCCTGCTTATACTTTTGCGGCGTTTAGCCACCGGCACCTGTTAGCCGGATTACTTGATATTTTGTGTCAGTACATCATTGTAATTAAACAGACTGCAGCTGTGTATAATTTTGTACTCCTGACTCTCTGAGATAGCTAACTTATAAAGCTAGTCTCTCGTGATCATTTTGATGAAGCGTCGGGGACGCCTTACTGCTTTATCTTTAATGTTCATTTAATTGCTGATGTGATTTGATTGATTGAGACATAGAACTCTGTGGGACCATAGGAGACTTGATTGTAGCATGTACCCCCTCGTCTCTCGACAGCCACGATTGCCGTATGACGTTACGTACCTCATATGGAGTAGCTGGCCTAGTCCGTCTCCGTATTTCGGTACTGGGGCGTGACAGTTTTTCTTTTAAACAGATAAGCAAAAACAGATTTTATCATTATTTCTTTCTTGCTATTATTCTTGTATTAAATAATAATAATAATACTGTCTTGATTACGTCAATCACCTGCTTGCAACCTTGATAGGAATCTAATTGTTGGTCTTAACGTAGAATTAAAACTTTATATTGGGACATGAGAATATATATGGATATATATAGTGGATACTTTCCTGACACTTATGCATGCTACACTTGATTTCCACCTATCTGAATACATATTAATATGTCGTTAATGTTTAAATTTTTAAAACCCCAATATTTTCGATTCTCTGCTTTTCCTAACTTAACTCGTAATTTAAATATAAAATTTCATGATAATGGGTTTATTTATATTACTGCACATGTATGTTATACGTAGGGTTTCAATTCAAAAAAAAAATTGGTTGAGTTTTGTGTTTAAATTGTCAAATCTGAGACTATGTGCATATAACCCTTAATACGGCATTTTAAATGTTAGTTCAAATTGATGTTTTAATATAATATTTAGAGCTGTGTACATTTGTTGTAGGGATATAATTTAGGTTCCATATTCTTACATGTTAGGTTGTGAAACATTGAGTTGGTTTTGATGTGCAAATTCTCCAAAATCCTGAAAACTGAATACATGTTAACATTTTACATTATTTCATGTTTAGTTCATTTCAGATTTAACATGTAATATGAACTGTATACGTAGATAAATGTATTGATAGTATATTAGGGTTTATTTCTATCATGTTAGGATGTATTGGGAGCATTGAGATTAGTTGTGATGTTTCAAACTCCTAAATTTTGAAATTGTATTATGTTAATATTACACTGGTTTAAATGTTAGTATTTTCAGATT
>JANAVB010016893.1:0-82821 GCA_029216955.1 Iris pallida | reverse complement strand
CGTGCACGTGGGACTCTAAGCCGTACCATTATTCATGTGCTCTTGTATCCTGTACTGCCCAGCCGGTCACATAATCTGATAGTTATTTCAAATGCATGTTACACTAATAGTATAGTTCATGTTCAGGATCTGGTACAATTTTCATCATTATTCATGTACCACAGTTTTATATTCCTGTATTATACTATAGTTTATATTGTGATTTTTCCATGCATTTCAGTTTACATTGTTTAGTGCTTCTTGTCGGGGTTATACTTTTTCTTTTCCTGACAGGATACGTTGCAGGTATGCTTGAGGACGATGTTCCATCTTTATGGGCCAGAGCCGAAGCCCGGATAGAGTTGTGCCTCAGGATAGACTTAGAATTTCAGAGTTATAGTTAGTTCTTTTCTTAGATTTGTTTTAGAGAATTTTATCATGTATTGTATTGAGGTTTTCAGGATTGTATAATTTATTCATGTTACCGGATTTATCTCCGAATGATATTGTACCAATAACTTGTGGATTGTGGTGATTCTGGGAACGTGTATAGTAGTTGTGGTTGTTTTATATATCTTGTATCTTAGAGTTTTCCTTAGAATTGTACAGCTTACTTCGTCGTGTCCATCGATGAAGGCTGTTCGTGTCCGACTCGTGTCCGATTATTCGGGAGCGGGTCGTGACAGAGGACCTGGCTTTCTTCCAGATCTTGACGAGCACCTTTACTCGACTATCTATGATTTGGGCCCCGAAGACTGGTTTTGTGTATTCAGAGGAGCTAGATGTGTTTCCAGCAAAGTTCCCCTGATCTTGGTTGGCGTGCTGTGGATCGATGTACTTGATCTACTTAGTTGTTTTCTTATATCAGTTATCTAATTTTTTAGTCTTTCTATTTATGTACTTTAGTGTTGTATTATGGATTGTTCCTACCGGACTCTGTTCATTTCATGTTCTATACTTTTGAATATTTGAATGTGCATATATTTCATTAACTTGGTTTATTGTGGATAAGATTAGATGACATAATATACCTGTGTGCTCTTGATGACTTAATTTTTTTACAGTGTAATACTTTTTAATGGATCCATTAAATTGGGTAGCCTATCTGGATTGTATAGTTGGTTGTTTCCACGTGACTAGTTCTATATTTTAGGACTCGGACTGGGACGTGACATGGTTTTAGTGGTGGCCTATACAGGTCTGATTCATCATTTCGATCGCTTACGTTATTGTATCGATGTGAGCCTGCAAAAAATTAGGAGTAGCAGAGTTAGGATCTCATCTACTTGTCAGTTCCACCTTTGAAATCTTATCTTGTATCAAATTAACAATTATTTTGCATCTTAATAGTTACCTATGTTCTAAAATAATCATGTCTTTTTCAAAAAGATGAAGCTGCACAGTAGACGTACAACTTTTGGTGTTACACCGGCACCTGACTCCACACCCAATGAAGACCGGAGCCCATCTCCTCTAGGGGACCAGTCCACAAGGCATGTTTCAAACTTCCTGACGACCCCATTAATATATGTAGGGCCAACATCTGTACCTGTACCAACTCAACCGGAAGGCCAGACTTCCTGTATCCCGACGCAACAGCAGGAGGTTATGTTGCCTCCACCTCATCTTTTCCCTCCCGAGATGCCTTACGATCCATACCCATACCAGATGCCTTCATTACCCATTCCTCCTCCAATGCCACAACGTGAAGGACAACCTCAAATATTCTAGCTCATCCAAGCTATGATGCAAGCCCAATAGCATCATAATGAGGTGATAAGACAGACCTGGATGGCAGCTCTGGAGAGACCAACACCAGCCCCTGTACATGCACCTGCACCAGTACTAGAGCATCTGATGGGCACAATCAAGGACTACTGTTAGATGAAGCCGAAGGCATTTGTAGGCAGCGAGACCCCGGAGGAGATATCAGACTGGATGGCCAGCACTCAGAACCTGCTGGAGGCATCCCAGTTGCCAGAGAACTTATGGATGACCGTGGTGAGGACATAGCTTGAAGGCAACGCTCATCATTACCCCCTGTTACCAATTTCTTTATTATTATTTTTGTAATAAACATAATTTTTCCAAAATATATATTAATATTTTATTATCATAGTTAGGGGTGTCATTAGTAATTTTTGGTATAGATTAGTCAAGCATATGCCTACTCACAAGGAGGGAGTATTCCTAGAATATTTTCTAATTAGTATTTATTAATTAGAGGACCTAGAAGGTTTCCTCTAAACTTTCTAACTAACTTTGTAACTAACCTCCACTAGTTTGTAACTAATTCCTTAACTAACTCCTAACAAACTCATAACTACCCCCCAAATACCTAGGACTAGAACCATCCCTTGGAAATATATATAAACTCTATTTTTTCCCCTTCCCAAATTATTCCAAACCCAAACTCTATTATTCCCAGCCCTGGGCTCCAGCCCAAAACCTAATGTTGTAGAGTAAATCCTCTATTCTTTGCAGGTTAATCCACAAAATTCCCTCCCCCATATGTGAGAACTCATGAGTTCCTTGGGCATGGCGGTTGCTACAGCTGTGGTTTGATGACAGCACCGTCGTGTCCATCTCTCCACGATTTGGCGATGGGTGATTGCCGACGAGATCGGTCGTCCGCCTCTGTGAGGACAACAGCCCTCATAGTCGCCAGCGGTGCTCCACCATGAGTCACGACAGTAAGTGTCACGCCCCAGAACCAGAATACTGGAGAGCGGGGGCAGACACAGCCAGCTACGTATATTGAAATAGAATACATCTCAACTATACGGTCACGGCTGTCTAGATATGAGGGTTTACTACAAGCCAGCAGTCTCTTAAGGTCAAGCCTATTGTCTCAATCTCAAGCAATTAACAGAGTTACAAGATATTAGAGCATCAAATATATATATAAGGCGTCCCAAATATTACATATTGGATGATCATGAAGCTAGTCGAACAAAATGATAGGACTAGCAAGAGTTCAGTCATACATGATCAACCCTAGGATTTGTTAATCATGTTACAGCCCGTAGGCAGACAGTAAGTAAATGTGCATCGAGCTAACAGGTGCTCGTCGGCTAAACGCCTCAAAAGAATAAATTTACATATTAGTGGGTGAAACAAAAAGGAAAACCCACTCTTGGCCCGGGTTCCGTCTAGTTGTCACCATTGGGCTGGAAGCTTGGTAGATCCTCGGGAGCCGCTCCGAAATCTGGCCACACAAAACCAGCTGGGTCAAACCCCAGAAAGAGCAAGTGCCACAAAGGAGGCCACAAAGAGAACAAAAGCCAGCATATCAGAACATAAAGAATAAAAGAAAGTACAAGTAGTAAAGTACACAGGGCGATAAACGACTAGGGACGTGGAACCATTCCGGGAGCCAGGTTACAATCCTTAAACCAAACAAGGACCGGGATTGTACCCCTTCGCCTGAATAGCTCACTGTCTCTACCCATTATCATTAGAGATAAGTAAAACAAACATGCTCAGGAGATAGCAGGTACTGGAGCTAGACAAAACTTAGACAAGGCTGGACACCATTCATTCACAATCGGCCAAGCAAGTACTACGGCTTACTACTTTAACTAACTAGGGTTATCACAAGCCTAATTACTAACAAGATGCAAGTGAGAATTTCCAGTCCCAAGCCCTGCAGACCATCCAGTTATCCTTCCGCGGGTTGAGAGTTATAGGTGGGTACATTGCCCGGGAGACAAATGTACCCTTAGGTGACTTAGAGGGTGCAACACATGACAGTGTGCTGGAAATGTGCTCTACTCGTCGGCAAGCTACAAGTCCATTAAAGCGCCCAGATAACGAGATTGCCTGTGACTGGGAATTCTCCATGTTCTAGTTTGATCTAATAATTAGCCTAATCCAGTTTAGCGCAAGTCCCTGGCCGTGGTACCCAGGAAGTCACGTCCTAGACATGATGCAAGACAAGACAAGTGGATTGTACAAGCAAGCAAGCAGGAACACCCACGGTGTCAAGGCAAGTCAAGTCAAGTTATCAAGTCAAGTCAAGTCAGGAGTGCGCCGCCACGGGCCACTATCAAGTTATCAAGATAAATCATGTCAGGGTACTTGTTAGGAGTGTGCCACGACGGGCCACTATCATGTCAGGTTGGTCATGTCAGGAGTGCACCACTACGGATCACTGTCAAGTTATGCTAATTCCTTGTCATACCAGGCCATGTACAATAGTCATTCCAAACATATAAGTAAAATCAAGTTCATGACAAAAGGCGTAAGGATATAAAATGGACGTAAAATACCTAATAAAATACTAATAAAAATAGGACTATAGAAGCGCCAAGATCAAGAAATAATAAATTCATCATAGACAAGTAGGTTGCGCAGGGTATGCACTGCGCAGGTGCCAAGTGCGCAGGGTGAGCTGCGCAGGATACCAACTGCGCAGGGTGCCAAGTGCACAGGGGCAGATGGCGCACAGATGGGTTGCGCAGAAGGTAGACTGCGCAGGAGTTGGTTGCGCAGAGATGGATTGCGCAATGGTCGATTGCGCAGGGGTTACCTTGCGCATGGCTGGCTTGCGCATGGCTGACCTGCGCATGGCTGGCCTGCGCCAGCGCAATCCAGCGCAGCGCAAGCATTGGCTGAGGATCTTGCGCAAATGGCCATGCGCTAAAGAGCACAGGTCAGGGTGCGCAAATGGCCTTGCACTAAAGAGCGCAGGCCAGGGAATAGTGCGCAATCGGCCAGGTGCTAAAAAGCAGTGGCCGAGAGCTCCACCATGGCTGAACTCTCAAGAACACCAAGAACACCAAGTTCAAATCTTCACAACTTTAGCCAAATCAAAATCAAATTTAGATTTTCAAAGTTCTAACTTGAGTAAAATTGAATTCTCTTCCACATGGAAGTATCAAAACAGGCTAAAATCAAAGTTTAATAGATCAAAACCAAGGAATTCCGAAAATAACTAAAACTTAGATCTAGAACAATGGAGTCTCCAAATCACAAATTTCCAAGTTCTAATGTTGTTCTCCATGTCCTAATCTAGCTAATGAACAATAAAATGTGGTGCTTATTTAATGGCAAGATGCACTTGCCTATAGGTGTGGGTGGAGGAAGAAGAAGAAGAAGAAGAAATTAATGAAGAAAATTATGGAGGAGAGAGAAGTAGGTGGGTTATAATGAGGGTGTTGTGGTGGAATGGAGGTGGAGTGTAGGCTTATGGTGTTCCAAGCATGTTGAACCAACCCAAACCAAACCAAACATTCTCCATAAAATAAAACCAAGCCATGGTTAAAACCTGTTTACAAGAATCAAAAGACCACATGTCCAGGAAAATAAAATACGTGCCAAATCAAATACGAGCATAATACGAAATACGGGAAATGGGGGTGACAACTCTACCCACCTTCAAAGAATTCCGTCCTCGGAATTTAATCAAGGAGCTAGAGATTGCCACGACAAGCTATACTAAGCACAGACAAGCTACACTAAGCAGTTCATCATACAATCATACAATGCAAGCAAGGAAGGGAAAGCGTAAGGCATAAGAAAGACATTATACCTCACGAGTCAAACAGGTAGGGATATCGCGATCGGATGTCGTCCTCACGCTCCCACGTTGACTCACCTAGAGAGTGATGACCCCAAGCAACACGGACTAAGTTAATAGTCTTGTTCTTGAGCGTCTTTTCTCTCCGGTCCAATATAGACACGGGCCTCTCCTCATACGAAAGGTTGGTACCAACAACCAATTCCGAATGATCTAGGATATGGCTCGGGTCCGGGATATACCGTCTTAATTGGGATACATGGAATACATCATGTACCTCACTTAGCGACGGTGGAAGAGCGAGACGATAGGACACATCGCCTACTCGCTCCAGAATATCGAACGGCCCTATATACCTAGGACTAAGCTTTCCCCGCACGCCAAAACGAATGACGCTGCGGGTAGGCGAGATCCTAAGGAATACATGATCGCCGACGGCAAATTCTAAGGGACGCCGATGAGCATCGGCCCAATGGCGCTGGCGATCCTGAGCAACTCGGAGGTGATCTCTGATTTCTGACCACTTCAACCGTCTGAGAAATCAGTTCTGGACCGAGCATCTGCCTCTCTCCGACATCGTCCCATGCTAACGGGGATCTGCACTTTCTGCCATACAGAGCCTCGAAGGGTGCCATCTGGATGCTGGCCTGGAAACTATTGTTGTACGAGAATTCTACTAGGTGCAGGTGATCCTCCCACGAACCACTGAAGTCAAGGGTACATGACCTCAACATATCTTCGAGAGTTTGTATAGTGCGCTCTGACTGCCCATCTGTCTGCGGATGATACGCTGAGCTGAACTTGAGACGAGTCCCCAAACTTTGATGAAGACTGTGCCAGAAGTGCGATGTGAATCTCGTATCCCTGTCCGATACTATACTGACTGGCACTCCGTGAAGTCTGACAATCTGCCTGAGATACATCTCTGCTAGCTGTGCCGTCGACTGTCCAACTCTAAACGGAAGAAAGTGTGCCACCTTGGTAAGCCTGTCCACAATGACCCAAATAGCATCTCTGCCTGTCGGAGATCTGGGTAACCCAGTCACGAAATCCATGGTAATGTGTTCCCATTTCCATTCTGGGATCGGTAAAGGTTGAAGAAGTCCAGCTGGCCTCTGATGTTCAGCCTTGACTTGTTGGCAAACCAAACATCGAGAGACATACCGGGCTATCTCCCTCTTCATACCATTCCACCAAAAGTGTTGACGAATATCTCTGTACATCTTCGTGCCGCCTGGGTGAATGGAATACTGCGAACTGTGAGCCTCTGCCATGACTTCCTGTCTGATATCTCCACTAGGTACACAAAGACGCGTGCCGTATCGAAGTGTACCATCTTCATGAATACGTAACTCTGGCCTTCTTCCTGCCTCGCACTCTGCTCTGAGCCGCTGAATCTTGGAATCTGCTAACTGTGCTGTCCGGATCCTCTCAACTATGGTGGACTGAATCTGTAGGCTGGCCATCAAGGCCACATTGGAAGGAAGAACCACTTCAATTCCCATCTTCTGAAGATCTGCCAATAGCTCTGGTTGCTCCGTTAGAAGGTAGACTCCGGCTCTCCTGCTCAATGCATCTGCTACCACGTTGGCCTTCCCTGGATGATACTGCAAATCCACATCGTAGTCCACCAGTAGCTCGAGCCATCTTCTCTGCCGCATATTAAGATCCTTCTGGGTGAAAACATACTTCAGGCTCTTATGATCAGTAAATATCTCCACTCTGTCTCCGTACAAGTAGTGTCTCCACAACTTAAGTGCAAACACTACTGCTGCCAGCTCCAAGTCGTGGGTCGGGTAATTCTTCTCATGATCACGGAGTTGACGTGATGCATAAGCAATTACCTTCCCATGCTGCATCAAAACACATCCCAATCCTCTACCTGAAGCGTCACAATAAACTGTGAATCCTCCGGTCCCATCTGGAAGGGTGAGAATGGGAGCCGTTATCAAACCTCGCTTCAACTTCTCAAATGATTCCTGACATTCTGCTGTCCAAACGAACGGCACATCCTTGCGGGTCAACTGGGTCATCGGCGCTGAAATCCTTGCAAAATCAGAGACGAATCGCCGGTAGTAGTCGGCCAATCCAAGAAAGCTGCGAACTTCTGCCACTGAGCTGGGTACTGGCCATGCCTCGATAGCCACAATCTTCTGGGGATCCACTTCCACTCCTCCTCGGGTAATAATGTGACCCAAGTAAGAAATGCGATCGAGCCAGAACTCGCATTTACTGAACTTGGCGTACAACTGGTGCTCTCTGAGAGTCTGGAGGACAACTCTGAGATGCTGCTCATGCTCTGCTTCACTCTTGCTGTAGACCAGGATGTCATCAAGGAACACTATCACAAACTGATCCAAGTAAGGCATAAAAATACGGTTCATGAGGTCCATGAACACTGCCGGCGCATTGGTCGCTCCAAAGGGCATAACTAGAAACTCCCAATGCCCGTACCTAGATCTGAACGCCGTCTTCGGGATGTCCTGCTCTCTGACTCTGATCTGGTGGTATCCTGACCGCAAGTCTATCTTCGAGAAAACTGAAGCCCCTTTGAGTTGATCAAATAAGTCATCAATCCTCGGGAGAGGGTATCTGTTCTTGATTGTCACTGAGTTTAAGGTACGATAATCAACACATAGCCTGGACGTACCATCCTTCTTTTTCACAAGAAGCATCGGGGCTCCCCAAGGCGATCCACTAGCACGAATGAATCCCTTGGTTCTAAGTTCTTCAATCATCTTGTACAAAATCTCCAACTCTGAAGGCGCCATTCTGTAGACTCGCTCTGATACTGGTGCTGTCCCGGGAATCAAGTCGATGGTGAACTCGATCTCCCGCTCTGGTGGCATCCCTGGAAGTTCCTCTGGGAAGACATCTGGAAACTCTTCAACTATCCGGGGTAACTGCACTGCTGCTACTGCCATCCGCAATACTGGAGGAGATGGCTCTACTGTGCCTCTGGAAAAAGAAAACTCTGGCTCTCCGGGAATACTAAAGACAACTCTGCCAACATGGCAGTCTATCCTAGCATAATGGTTTCTCAACCAATCCATGCCTAGGACTACATCATAGTCTGCCATAGGGAATTCTATGAGCCTAGCGGGGAACTCTCTACCGCTAACTACGATCCGACACGAGGAAAACACTCGATCTACCCCCACAAGACCATTACCAGTAAGTATATTGAGCCTCACTGATAATGACTCGGGCTCCAATCCTATCCGTGTCGCAAATCGTGCAGACATGAATGAATGCGATGCACCAGAATCAAATAATACAGATGCTGGAAAAGTATTGACGAGAATAGTACCTGCCACTACCTCACCTGGTGCAACTTCTTCCATGGTCATCATCATAGCCTGACCTCTAGCTGCGGGTCCCCTCTGCTGGAAACCCCTCTGTCGGTTCTGTACTGGAGATTGGGTGAACTGCTGCTGGAAGGCCTGGGCCTGGGGCGCCAATGGCCTTGGGTACTGCTGTTGCTGCTGCTGGACTGGAACTGGGGCTGGTCCCCTCATCGAAGAACTAGAAAGATTGGATGATGATGGACCTCCCCTATTCGGGCAGGTCCCTATCTTGTGATCTGCTCCTCCACAAGCCAGGCACAATCCCTGTGCCCTACGACACTCTGCCACTACATGGTCCGGCTTCCCGCAATGAGAACATCCCACCGCGGAAGACTGCTTCTGTTTCTGCTGCTGCGGGTACGTCGGGGTTGAATGCTGAACCGACGTCACTGAGGCCGCCCGCCTCGGAGTTCCAATGGTTATACCCCTAGCTGCCGGGGCTGGAGCTGAAGATTGGTGCATCTGGTTGTGGGACCGCTTCCTGCCTTCGGTCCTGTCCACAATTCTCCGGGAGGTATACTCATGCCTCCTTGCTGCCTTCAACACTGCATCGAACGTCTGGTGCTCGAACTGCTCCACAGCCAATAATATCTCTAAGTGCAGCCCTTGCTGGAACCGCTGAGCCCTATCGAACTCGGTCGCCACCAAAGTGGGGGCGAACCTACTCAGCCTGGAAAACTCGGTCGCATAGCCATCGACCGTCCTGCCTCCTTGCTTCAAGTTGGTGAATCTGGTCTGCAGGTCGTACCGAGCCACAGCATCAAAGTACTTTGTCTGGAATCTCTCTCTGAACGTCGCCCAAGTGACTGGTGCTGCTAACCCCATGGCCTGAGCTGCCCACCAATCGCGAGCCAAGTCTAACAACTGTAGCCGTACCACGGCCACCTTCTCATTCTCAGGTGTCCTAGCTGCTTCTAGAACCACCTCGGTATCCTGAAGCCAAGCATCTGCGGCAATCGCATCTTCACTACCGTCAAAGAAGGGAGGGTTCAAGCGCTTGAAACTGTTGGCCGCCTGATTCCCTTGGGGACCTCCTCGGTTTAGTGCATCATGAACTTCCTGGTGCAAGGCGTCGCCTCGACGATCTTGGGATGCAAGCAGTTCTCTGATAAGCCCTACCAAAGGTCCCTCATCCTGTCTAGCTGGTTGAGCGGGCGGAGCTGCCTGAACTGGAGGTACTGAGCCTCCGGAAAGCATAACTCGGGAGGCCACTCCAGAGTGCTGAGCTTGATCTTCCTGGCGCTGGGGTGCTTGCCGAGCTCCCTCTGGCTGGTTGGCAGGTCCGGGAGTAATGCCGCTGAAGAAGACGACATAGGGAACAGTAAGGAAAGGACCAGGACAGATCAATGATACAAGCAATGTGATCAGGTCGAGATTCTCAGGGATTTGAAGATACGAGCAGAGATCAAGGACGAATATTGATTGAGACATCTATTCGGTAAACCCTCACATTTCTTGAATGCCAAGACCTGCATGGGCCACCACTTAAACCGTGTCACGCCCCAGAACCAGAATACTGGAGAGCGGGGCAGACACAGCCAGCTACGTATATTGAAATAGAATACATCTCAACTATACGGTCACGGCTGTCTAGATATGAGGGTTTACTACAAGCCAGCAGTCTCTTAAGGTCAAGCCTATTGTCTCAATCTCAAGCAATTAACAGAGTTACAAGATATTAGAGCATCAAATATATATATAAGGCGTCCCAAATATTACATATTGGATGATCATGAAGCTAGTCGAACAAAATGATAGGACTAGCAAGAGTTCAGTCATACATGATCAACCCTAGGATTTGTTAATCATGTTACAGCCCGTAGGCAGACAGTAAGTAAATGTGCATCGAGCTAACAGGTGCTCGTCGGCTAAACGCCTCAAAAGAATAAATTTACATATTAGTGGGTGAAACAAAAAGGAAAACCCACTCTTGGCCCGAGTTCCGTCTAGTTGTCACCATTGGGCTGGAAGCTTGGTAGATCCTCGGGAGCCGCTCCGAAATCTGGCCACACAAAACCAGCTGGGTCAAACCCCAGAAAGAGCAAGTGCCACAAAGGAGGCCACAAAAGAGAACAAAAGCCAGCATATCAGAACATAAAGAATAAAGAAAGTACAAGTAGTAAAGTACACAGGGCGATAAACGACTAGGGACGTGGAACCATTCCGGGAGCCAGGTTACAATCCTTAAACCAAACAAGGACCGGGATTGTACCCCTTCGCCTGAATAGCTCACTGTCTCTACCCATTTATCATTAGAGATAAGTAAAACAAACATGCTCAGGAGATAGCAGGTACTGGAGCTAGACAAAACTTAGACAAGGCTGGACACCATTCATTCACAATCGGCCAAGCAAGTACTACGGCTTACTACTTTAACTAACTAGGGTTATCACAAGCCTAATTACTAACAAGATGCAAGTGAGAATTTCCAGTCCCAAGTCCTGCAGACCATCCAGTTATCCTTTCGCGGGTTGAGAGTTATAGGTGGGTACATTGCCCGGGAGACAAATGTACCCTTAGGTGACTTAGAGGGTGCAACACATGACAGTGTGCTGGAAATGTGCTCTACTCGTCGGCAAGCTACAAGTCCATTAAAGCGCCCAGATAACGAGATTGCCTGTGACTGGGAATTCTCCATGTTCTAGTTTGATCTAATAATTAGCCTAATCCAGTTTAGCGCAAGTCCCTGGCCGTGGTACCCAGGAAGTCACGTCCTAGACATGATGCAAGACAAGACAAGTGGATTGTACAAGCAAGCAAGCAGGAACACCCACGGTGTCAAGGCAAGTCAAGTCAAGTTATCAAGTCAAGTCAAGTCAGGAGTGCGCCGCCACGGGCCACTATCAAGTTATCAAGATAAATCATGTCAGGGTACTTGTTAGGAGTGCGCCACGACGGGCCACTATCATGTCAGGTTGGTCATGTCAGGAGTGCACCACTACGGGTCACTGTCAAGTTATGCTAATTCCTTGTCATACCAGGCCATGTACAATAGTCATTCCAAACATATAAGTAAAATCAAGTTCATGACAAAAGGCGTAAGGATATAAAATGGACGTAAAATACCTAATAAAATACTAATATAAAAATAGGACTATAGAAGCGCCAAGATCAAGAAATAACAAATTCATCATAGACAAGTAGGTTGCGCAGGGTATGCACTGCGCAGGGTGCCAAGTGCGCAGGGTGAGCTGCGCAGGATACCAACTGCGCAGGGTGCCAAGTGCGCAGGGGCAGATGGCGCACAGATGGGTTGCGCAGAAGGTAGACTGCGCAGGAGTTGGTTGCGCAGAGATGGATTGCGCAATGGTCGATTGCGCAGGGGTTACCTTGCGCATGGCTGGCTTGCGCATGGCTGACCTGCGCATGGCTGGCCTGCGCCAGCGCAATCCAGCGTAGCGCAAGCATTGGCTGAGGATCTTGCGCAAATGGCCATGCGCTAAAGAGCACAGGTCAGGGTGCGCAAATGGCCTTGCACTAAAGAGCGCAGGCCAGGGAATAGTGCGCAATCGGCCAGGTGCTAAAAAGCAGTGGCCGAGAGCTCCACCATGGCTGAACTCTCAAGAACACCAAGAACACCAAGTTCAAATCTTCACAACTTTAGCCAAATCAAAATCAAATTTAGATTTTCAAAGTTCTAACTTGAGTAAAATTGAATTCTCTTCCACATGGAAGTATCAAAACAGGCTAAAATCAAAGTTTAATAGATCAAAACCAAGGAATTCCGAAAATAACTAAAACTTAGATCTAGAACAATGGAGTCTCCAAATCACAAATTTCCAAGTTCTAATGTTGTTCTCCATGTCCTAATCTAGCTAATGAACAAATAAAATGTGGTGCTTATTTAATGGCAAGATGCACTTGCCTATAGGTGTGGGTGGAGAAGAAGAAGAAGAAGAAATTAATGAAGAAAATTATGGAGGAGAGAGAAGTAGGTGGGTTATAATGAGGGTGTTGTGGTGGAATGGAGGTGGAGTGTAGGCTTATGGTGTTCCAAGCATGTTGAACCAACCCAAACCAAACCAAACATTCTCCATAAAATAAAACCAAGCCATGGTTAAAACCTGTTTACAAGAATCAAAAGACCACATGTCCAGGAAAATAAAATACGTGCCAAAATCAAATACGAGCATAATACGAAATACGGGAAATGGGGGTGACAGTAAGACAAGCAGACTTCGACGCTTGCAAGGTTTCTTCGACGATCGCTGCTGGTTATTGACAGTCGATGGTGAGTTCATCGTTCTATTCTTCTTTATTGATTTGTTCAATTTAATCAACAGACCCTTCTTCATATCTTGATCTCCATCGAGGGTGCTCTGGAGACTTAGCTCCGTCCGGCGACGAGGTCCTTGAAGTGTCGTAAGCCCTTTTGAAACTTCTGATCACTCCATTAATGCTCTTCTCATAAATATTTGATTCTTTATACTCTGTTCTTGATTTTGGAGGTGACGACTGGTTCAAAGTCTCTCCAGACATTTCGATCTGATCGATCATGTATCAGTCAACTTGATCATGTCCGCAAGGAAATTCGGACATAAATGAGTTATAAGAATAAGATGTCATGCAATAGGTATGGTGTTACCACAATTGAGGGTGGACGGTCGATCTATTCGAACTCAAACCTGAATAGGTATGTTCTTGCTAGATCTTCAGTGGTGTGATCTTCGAAATCAATGATAGAATTTGAATGGAACATTGAAGTTAATTCTTCTGTTCAGCACGATAGGTGTTCGACAATCATCCACATGGGGACTCTTGAGGAACGAATCATTCAAAGCAGACACGAGAACATTCATGTTCGATTCAGTTGACCAATGGTGTCAATATTCTTGAGTTTTGCTTGGTTCAGATCCATTACAGGTAAATATTCAAATTCCTTCCAGCTTTAATTTGAATTCTGAATCCGACTGAAAAAGAACTTGTGTCAGTGATGAGTGTATAGGCTGTGGTTGGTAGTAATACCAGTGTCTGTATCTGAGAATGCTCGACATGATCAAACTAAGTACTTGGCGGGATGAATTTAGTTTAAAACCAAGTTTGAATAAATGCTAGAGAACATGGAGCTTGGAATAAGTCTGGATTAAGTCCGGTCTCAACACCATTGGATATGGACTTTAGAATCGGGTCAAAGTTGTGGGCTGGTCCTATTAAGACATCGAAGTATTTAAGTGATGATTGAGTCTACTGGGCTAGACCAGATCATTAGAGACCATTACCCTGAGTTCAACTCTTTAGGGCTGGGTTGGGTGCTTAGGCTCGAGCTAAGTCATTGCTTATTTAGTGAATATGGTTGGTTAATAATTAGTTGTAGTTAAAGGTCTTAGTTAATTGTGTAGTGGTTAATAAACATTAGATAATTAGCTAGTATTAGAAATAGAATTATTAGGAATTTTCTAGAAATCGTAAGATATTTTCTAGTCATTATTCCTTAATCATTTTAGGTGAATTTAGAGACAATTGCCAACATTCAGTAAAAGGCAAGTACTTGTACCTCAACTTTACTTAGCAGCTTGTTATGCATATTTGTACTATATCACTTGCTTGACACGTTTCTCGTGTATCTCACTTGCTTGTGCGTTTCTCATGTTTCGTATCGGGAGGGAGAACATTCATAAAGCATATAATTTACCTTACCCTATGGACAACTACTTGACTGCTAGCATGATATGTGCCTTACGTCCATTATTACTTGACTTCTAGCCTAACGTTTATGATATGCCTTATATTTACTTGATTGCTAACATATCGTTTACATTATGCCTTACTCCTACTTGCTTGACTGTTAGCATCGTCTACAATATGCCTTATATATGATAGCCCCTACATTCTTATTGGTGTTCTATTGCACATATTTCACGTAGTTAGTGTATGATTTTAGGCAGGGGTGTATTTGGACCAAACCGACCAAATCGAACCAAACCAAATCGAATCGGTCGGTTTTTAACCGAACCGACGGTCTGGTCGGATTGGTTCGACTTGACAATTTAAAAAACCAACCAATTTGATTCGGTTCACGGTTTGGTCATTCCAAAAACTGCTTAAATCGAACCAAACCAAAGCTACTTAGTAACAACCCAAAGTTAGGTTTATATCCGGTCCAACTTATCTATCTCATGGTTTGTTTATTTTCCATCATCAATTCATAGATCTATTATGGTTAGGGTTTATTTTCGAGAATCATTTTAGATTTGTGGAAAAAAATTTATTATGCAAGTGATTTACTTAGAAGATTATTGTCCACTTTCGTATCTCATACAAACATCTTCTAAACAGGAGATGGTTAGGATTTATTTTTTGTGTAAATTTACTTCGTGAAACACTTTTATATACTTGAAATTTTTTGTCTGACCAAAATCGATCAGCCGAGCCGATCCAAACCGAACTAAGTCAGTCGGTTTCAAAACTTAACCGACCAATTGGTTGGTTTGGTTCAGTTTTGAAACCGATTAACTTCGATTCGACTTCGGTTGTGATCAAATAGGTCGACCACCGACTGATGCACACCCTATTTTTAGGTATCTTTTCAGGTTACTTGTTATTTACTAGCCCTTGCTATTTTATGTACTATTGCATCTTGTTGAGTATGATTGAGTTACATTGTACTTTGCTCCTTTTCTGACTGGATCGTTGACATATTAGACCAGGGCATGAGGACAGCATTGGATTGGAGGACGACCCCTGGAAGATTCTAGAAGATGAAAAATATATTATTGTTGTATTATATGATTTTGATGAGATAGATGTATTATTATTTCTTGTGGATATTGTTTATCAGGTTTGTCTCCTGAGGTCGGACAGGTACATTCTAGTTGCTTTGGTGTGGCTGGAATTTGCTTATGGTGATTTGGTATTTTGGTAGTGGACTCTGGGTGATCTGGTGTGGCTGGGATTTAGTTGTATGTTGTAGTTGATGTGATGAGTGATTGATATATTTTATCTTTGATGATTCCTAATGTTTAGATGGCTAACTGTCGCTGCTCACACTAGCGTAGGTCGTGCATAGCATGTTTCGTACTTGATCATGGAGGAGCGGGTCGTGGCACTACCTTTCACAAACCCTAATCATCTTCCCTATTCCCTTTCCTTCAAATCAAATTCTAAACTTTAGTGAAGTGCTAGAGAAGGAGAGCTAGTGGGTGGAGTTCTGATCCTCTTGTGCTAGATCTCTATTGAGTTCTTGATCTTCAAAAGGTAGCTTTTAACCATTATTCTTTTTCTTGATCTCTAAATAGTTTTAAGAACATGTAGGTCCAGCGGATAGGAATTCTACCATTATAGACATAAAAATATATTATAGAAGATCATAATTAATGGTTAATAATTAGGTTTATATAAACTAGAAGCATACATGTGTTCTTTTTATCCAAAATAGTCCAAATTTGTCATATTATTCAGGCTCGTTTTTAGCAGCCATAAAACTTAGCAAGGCCATAAATCCCAACTCAGGAATCTGATTCATTCCCTTTTTTAATAGAACCGCCTCAAACTAAATATATATAAAAATTAATAAGACAAATTCGATCTTGGACTTTCTGTAAAATTGTTTGAGCATCTGGTGTCCGAAAAACAAATGTGTTTTGGTATTTTCGTAATTTCGGGAGCTTCCGGACATGAAAATGCGATATGTTTGATGTATTGGAAAGCAAACGCAAAGGACTATGATATACTTTAACTCCCGAATTTATTAAATAAGTCTAATAGGTGCAGTATTTGTTACAAGTAGAGGATAGACTATACGACATATGTTTTTACGAGTATTCATAAAAATATGGATATGGCTATCATTATATCACCTATAGACTAAAAATGTAACGTAGATATAGATTAATATGAAACCTAAGTGATATAATATTCATTGGTTCATTCACATATTGACATTGCTAATTCATAAATAGGTTGTCGGAACGTGTATGTGAGACAATCTTTAAATCTACAGCTTTCCAGGCAAGTATACCTTGCAAAACTTGTACAATATTTGCATATTACCTTTTCTATTGTTATTTTCTTTTTTCATATGGTTACATGCTCCTTATGTTCATACTTGGTTTTATTATCTGCTATTTTATTCTATTTTCTCGCTTTACATGCACATATATTACTTTCCATAATATTTCATTGCAAGTTATATTGGTCTACTTCGTATTTTCTTGCATTTTGTGATAGAGTTGCTTAGTCCTATGTCATGTTTCCTTGACATGACTTGACTTGGACTTGACATGACTTGACTTGGACTTGACTTGACATAAGTTTGACTTGACTTGACCTTGTATCCTCTTAGGCGAGGAGATTGATACTAGGATTGGCTACTTGACCACTCTCGATCGAGAGTTCCTCACTGGGATTTGATAGAGACCTACTATAGACGGAGTCCCTCACTGGGCTACTCTTTATAGGACCGTTAACACCTCCCTGGACTGTGGTCCCCGCGATTTACTTGTTAGCCATGACTAGTACCACTCTTCTATATGACATGTCATTCTTAGATTCTCTTCTATATGTTTACTTGCTGTCCTCAATACGTGTTATTTACTGTTATAGTAGACTTGTATATTATGTATCTTGCTACGTCTCTTCTGATGACCTAGTGACCTCTCCAGTTTATTGTGAGTACTTATAGAATAGATATATAGATTCATGGTTATGATTGTGTCTGCAGGATATGGATGGTATGATTGCACCTGTGGGATTCAAGTATTGCTAGTGGTACAATTTTTCCAGTCTCTTGTGCTTTATATTTCTTATCATGATATATCTTGCTTGTTAGCATAGTTTTTGTAGATTCATGTTATTTCTTTCAAGTCTATTCGGACAAGTATAGCATGGGATGCACACCATGGTATACATTGCTTATTCTTGTATCCTGTATTATTGTGGATTGAGACATAGAGATATTTATTGAGTTGTATAGATAATCGACCTTATAGACAGCTTAAGTGCATGCTTGAGGGTTTCCATAGACTGGGTTTGCCCTTGAGTGTGTACCAGCTGGCCAAGTCATGTGCTCGTCCTATGAGTTTTGGGACTGGGCATGACATAATTTTTGTGGTAGCTTAGGCAGATCAGAGCATATCGTCTCGGCGTTACTGTACCGAGCGAGCCTATGTTATGATGAAACCTGATAGTATTCTAACTCCTCAACTGCCTTGACACTTCTTTTGGAATTTCTCTATCGTTTTTGAACCTCGTATTTTGCACTCAACTATTTTTCTTTATTTTCTCGTGTCATTGCTTCTCGTCCCTTCCTATTTTCGAGTGATGAATGCTCGTGCTTTATGGAATTTATCTGTATCCCTAGGTAAATTGTGTAAATTAGTTTGATTATTAAATATTTGATTGCCTTGATAGATATGAGGGGCATTATGGATGCCATAAGCCATACGTATATATTGGTATCAAAATATAGGAAGGATAACAACTAGTAGGAATTTTTTTTAAATTTTTTTACCTTTGGAAGTATAAAATCTTGTAGTAAATGGAGTAGTATATCGAATGTGGGTAGATGTCCTCATTAGTAAATTTATTTTTAGTGGTTAATTGATTTTGTAACTCCCTTTTTTAAAATTTTCAATAAATTCCCTCTTTAGACTATTTTTAATTTCTTAATTAATTATTTATATTTAGTCATGGCAAGAAGGAAGGGCAATTTTATAATTAGGATGGCATAGGTTAAGAGTTGGGAAGGTTCTAGAGATTAATTAGTCATGTTGAGTATTTAATTAGTCATGTGACTAATTATCAAGTTAGTTACAACTAACAAACTCCCTAACCACTTTGTAAGAACTTCCTAACAAACTCCCCTCTCTTGTAACTAACTCTAACCACCCTAACAAACTTCCTAACCATTTTAAACAACTTTCCTATAGGATTGAACCTAGCCATGATTAAGTCTAGATTAAAATAGCAGTTTTATATAGCTTTGCAATTAAAAGGATTGATTTTGCAAACATGGAGATTAGTTTGCAATTAAGCAAACTCTTTCTTTCTGCCTATTTAAAGCATTGACCCCCCTGTTCTCATCTTCCAACCGACGATGAAGCCCTGTCTCGCCGACGACCGACCCTCTTCTTCCCACTTCTTCTTCTTTACCACTCCACCGACCTTCCTTAAAACCTAAACCTAATTCTCGAGTTCCAGCATGGCGGTAATATAGCTCCTCTCAGCGGAAGCTCGGTGACGGCGTAAGACCGGTTACCACTACATCACCGACGACAGGCAAATTCCCAACAGTTCCACGGCGAACTCGCAGCGGCGACGACGTACGACCGGTTACCACTGCATCTCTGACGCACGACTAATTCCTAACAGTTCCACAATGAACTCGCAGCGGCGACAGCGAATCGACGACAAGCATCGGTAACTTATCATTTTCTTCCCTTCATCGTTTTAATTCCAATCGATCAATTGATCGATTTAAATTTCTGACTGATCGAGCATTCGATCAAGTTCTTTTCGAACGGGCAATGGCGGCGAGTTCGATCAGTGGTTCGGTGATCCTTTTGATGGTCGACGACGACGAGCTCTGATCAGTCTTCTTCTCTGAGCATTTCTCCCCGCGGATCGACAACTCGACAATCTTGTAGATCGACTCCGGTGAATCAAGGGAGAACACTACCAATTAATGGGTGAGTCATTTTTTGATTCCTCTTGTTCCTATCGAATCGATCTATGTATACAAACATTTCGAACGATGGAATGATCTTCTGATCTTGTAAACCGATCTTGATAGGTCGTACGAGAGTAGAATCATTCGTCTGAATGAGTTGGACACAGAGATGGACACTTAGTCCTTGAGTTGGTAACTTCCTCGGTTCTTCCCTTTGTTCTTTATTCCTTTCTGGTTTTATCAGTTGAAGCAGACTATTCTAATTGAACTCGACATAGTTGATCGGGCTAATCTATTTCTAGTGAAGAGGAATTCAGTAGCAGTGATCTCTAGTTCGAATTGGTGAGTTGTTGATCTAGTTGTATTTTATCTTCCCCACTTTTGTTTTGTTCTTGATTTTGAAGAGTGAAACAAAAATTCTAAGATACTTTCATCTATTGGCTTTGTGCACAAGGTGTTCGGTCAATTGTCTCTAAGAAGTAAGAAATCAGAACTGGACTTAGAGGTTTCTTTATCCAACTCTGAAACAATCCTGTGTAGTATAGGTAACACCCACTTCCTGCTATCATCAATCATTTATGTCGACCAGTGATGTGTCAGAATATGATCATGTGGGAATGGAAGGACATAATGGGTTAGTGAGTTCGGTTGACACTCTAAACTGGACACTAATATGGTGGACTTCGTATCCAGCATGAATTCGAGTTCAGTGTCAGTGTCGGTGTCCCTCGATACCATAAAAAGCGGGAAATAACAATTTGAATACATATCAGTTAGGTTAATTCCTGACAACAGGCTTGAGTCTAGCCATGATTTGGGCTGAACCAATAGATTTCGGGTTGGGCCTACTGGGCTGGATTATTAGGTTGTTGACTGCATTAAATTAGAGCCAGTTTGAGGACAAGGGTGAGAATGTAAGTTGAAGTTAGACTTGTATAGGATTGGGCTTTACTAAACATAGGCTATACATGGGCTGCTAGTGTTTGATTGATAAAAATAATCTAGTTAGGGAAAATAGGTTTTTTGAAATAAGAAATGGATTGAAAGATTTTATAGAAATTTTAGAAATAAGTTTAGGAATAATTAAGATAAAATTTAGAATATTTTTCTAAGAAATATTGTGTCTCTTTAACACAGAATTTTCTCTGGACATTGGACTTTATCCCTAAGACGATCTAGACAAGTACACTACAATTTAAAACTATATTGTATTTCTCTTTTGCATTTTGCATTTTTCATATTGAACACTGGAGTGACACGTGTTGACATTGATTGTACATTAATTGCTTGATTGTGTCGGGATTGGGGGAAGTACTTAGTTTTTATGTGATCAAAGCTATTTAGTGTAATATTATGGACAGTCTAGTCGCACATCGTACACGTGTGGCTAGATCGAACCGTACCATTGGTATTATTGTGTTATTGTGCTTATTGTGCGACAATGGGTCACATAGGAACTAGTAGTTCAAATCATATATGCATTGTCATCCTTATTGATTCAGTGTTACTTTTCATATCCAGTTACTCTTCAGCTCATTGCAATATTGATTTACACAGTACATTTCAAATTGTAGGGTTGTACTTTGCTCCTTTCTTGACTGGATTTATTGTAGGTGAGACTGACGATATGCTCTATACTAGCTATTATGATCCCGCAGATGAGGTGACCGAGGATGACCTAGCTCACATGGTAGAGCCAGCTGCTGATCTGGAGATCTAAAGCATAGTGTCATTTGCAGAGTCTTGTAGTAGTGATATGTGTTGTGTTGTTCAGTGTTGTCTCGTGTAAATTGGATGATTGTAATAATAGCTTAGGAGTCACCTTATCTTTTACCGGATTTGTATATGAACATTCAGTGTAAAAGTGTACTCCTAAAGCATACTAAAATTCTATGATGTGATGTAATAATATGCGATAGTGTTGTGATGAGGTTGATCTTGTGTACTGATGATTATTGAGGTCTAGACAATTGACTACCGCTGTCAACAACAGTGTAGGCTGGACATGTCCGACTCGTATCCAGTTATCTGGGAGCGGGACATGACAGATTCTTAGGAGTATTGGTGAAGTTTACGAGATTTGGTTGAATAGTAAATATAAATTGAGTATGGGTTTCACCACACATGGAAGAAGCAGGTAATAGCTTAATGGATAGTGATAGCAATATGGGTTGGCACATAAAATAGTTACTGTTTGCAAAAACAAAAAAGTTTTGATACAAACTAAGAAAAGAAGAAAAGTATAAGACTACAGTTGAATTCTAGGGAAGTACAACTTTATGAATCTGATCAGAAGACGATCACTTTATCCCTTGGACTATGCGATGTCGGAAGTGAAAAGCTCTTGAATGTGTTGCAACAACTTTGTTAGAAGATTATGGTCATTAGTGATGCTTGGAAAGTGATTTTGAACTCTATTTATAGAGTTTTGAGATAACTATTAGGTAGTTATCCTGATTAGCACGCAGGCTGATTCTGTACTGGTTGGCGCACAATCACCCAGTTGTGCGAACGGTTGGCTTAACTGTATATGACGCATGAGATTCTGTGAGAGAAGTGCACTTGGTCGTAGGCAGTGTTGCGTGTGCATTCTTCGAGATTAGTGGCATGCGCGCCACGTCATCTAACTGCTTCTCGACGATGATTAACTGATTGGCGCTAGTATATGAGTGGTGCGATCCATTGATTGGCGCCAACTATAGAAAATACTGAGTGTGAAGAGCTTAATCAGTTTGCGCTAGTAATGAATGGTGCAAAGAAACAAACAGCCGTCATAATGACGAGTCTGACAAAATCTCTTCGAGCGCTGGGCGCTCGGGATTCAAAGGGATTTTCATCGTGTATCGTGACCCAGCTTTTCGAGGAAGACTGCTACGTGGTAGTACGCACGATCTGATCACTACAAAAATAAGCCAAATTAGCGAAGTCCAGATACGTCGCTAATTAAGGCATATACGTCGCTCAAGTTATTTAGCGACGGAAAATGAAGGTCGCGAAAAACCTAGTCGCAGATGACACATTCGTCGCCCTACGTCGCTGTTTGCGACGTCATCACAATGTCGCTGTGTCGTCGCAAAAGTAGCGACAGAGGGCGACGAAATTTGACGTCGCAAAATTAGCGACGTAGTACGACGTATTAGCGACGTCCAGATATATTTATGTGATGACATGGCATGCCTGCCACATCAGCATCTTAGCGACGTACAGCGACGTATTAGCGACGTCAGTATTTACAGTGAAGCGACGGATTGCGACGGTTAGCAACGCAACGTCGCTATTTAGCGACGTACCTATACGTCGCTATCCGTCGCTATACGTCGCAGAATAATAAAAAATTATTTTAAAAAATATAATGTGTATTTTTGTTATGCTGTGTGTCTGTGTTTACAATGTGCGTGAAGTGCAGTGTTCGAACCATCGACAGTTTTGCTTACTGTTCTATGTTTTATCTTGGATAAAAAGAGTAACAGTTCAGGGTGCACTTCTCAGAGCTTCCTCTTCACGTCCTTCACCTTCTCGGGATCCTGTACGACGTCCCGAGAGAGTGAAGGATGTGAAAATGAAGCTCTCAGAAGTACACCCTGAACAATTGCTCTTTCTGTCCAATATAAAACATACAACAGTAATTGAAACTATCGATGGTTCCGAACACTGCATTTCACATACACTGTAAACACAGACACACATCATCACAAAAATATACATTATATTTTTTAAAAATTTGGGCAGCACCTCATTTGTATATCAGATCATCGCTTATAACACAGCGTAGGTATATTTGTCATCCCCGTCGCAGATATCACAAAGTAAATATCACAATGAAAATACCAACAAAGTAAATGTCACAAGGTAAATATCCAACAAACATACATGTCCACAATGGAGGGCAAATAAGAATGAAAATCAGTGTACAGAACGGTCAATGGGACCATAGGGCCAATGCATACAAAGATGATAAAAAATCTACTGGATCACTGAGGACCCCTGCCGCGCATCTGGGATAACATGTATTCATACTGCTCCAGTGTGAGCTGCACTGTAGGGGCAGTAGGAGGCAGTGCAACGTCTGGAGTTGGCGCCGTCGATGGACCGGGAGGACGTATCTGCTCCAGCTCTCCCAGTCGGTCACCATGCACCGCAAGGGTACTCACCATCCTCTGAGTACTCTCCTCAAGAGAAGTATGCAGCTGGGTGAGTGAGGCAGCCATGGCCCTCTGCGATCCCTCCAGCTCGACCTGTCTACGCTCTGTGCGCTGCGTAGACTCGGTGAGCATGTGCAAGCTGGCAGCTGTAGCCTGCTGCAGACTCATCAACTCCTGTATTCTGCGCTCGACCGCATCAAATCGTCCGGTGATTATCGGATCGTCGGATTGTCGCTCTGCCCCAGCTGCCTCAGAAATCTGCTGCTGCAACTCGCGACGCAGCCTGGGAGCTGTCTGCACACATTCTGCGCTCATGATGACTCCTGCGAAGCTGGAGACTACGCACTGACAGAGGAGGTCCGGAATGACTCTGAAGCCAAATAGGCACCGTAGGATCCCGTACCGTAGTACGTACCCTTCTGAAGTCCGCCAACGGCGGTCATCCAGAGCTCGTCCGGCGATGGAGCTGTAGGCGGCTGGGAGGAAGTACCAGCCCCTCCCTCTGCTGGCGCACTAGCAGCAGCAGCCGCCTCCTCTTGTAGCCGAACAAACTTGACCTAGAACAATGTTTGCTAACGTATAAGTGTTTACTAAAGTCTATATTGATATCTATTTTCCTGTTTTCTAAATTATAGTAAATTAATATAAAGAATAGAACGTACATATGCCTGTGTCGCCTCTCGTCAATGAACTCCGCAGCCCTCCGATGGGTGACCAGGAAGACGGTCACCATGTTCGGGTCCTCACCCTTTTTTACCTGTTAAAATATATTATCTATTATTAGTATTAAACATTCTATCGAACTATATATAAAATGATGTCCGTCATAGGAAACATACCAGATGATGAAAATGCTCCGTCATCGGAATGGAGCCACCACACCATTTACCGGCGCTCGACCGTGCCACCTTGGCCTTGTCAGACCGCTCCTGGTACTTGGCCTCGACGAATCTAGCCTTCATCAGAGTCCACTGCTCTGGCGTGATCCAACCGTGGATCGGCTTTCCGGAGCGATCACGAGACTTCTGGTCGTGGATCGCATCACGGATGAGCTTGCCTGCAACGGCAGAAAATTGGGCCTCGATCTTCGCCGCCCGGTTTCGTGGATAGAAATAGGTCCTCTACAAGAAGTAAAATAGAAAAGTTGTATAGTATACACAAATGATTATTAAAATTTAAAAATAAATAAAGTTTTTACCTTGAAGTGGGCGAACAAAAAGGCCTTCCTATCTGCGAGAGCATCTGAGTAGTTAATCCAAGGCCCACCATAGTTCTGCCTCAAAAATATCCCCAGCTGTCTCTGTACTGCAGGAGGCCGATATCTATACAATAATAATTTTCATGAATATATATGTACATATAATCATTTGAGAAATATATATTAACTAATTAACTTACTTCGTAGGCCCGTCCGTCCAAATCTCCATACGCATCTCGTCCGGGGGAGCGCATGGAGGGTCTCTCTCACCTCCTACCTGGGCAGGATCAGTCTGATCGCCGTCCTCCATATGCTCGGCGTCGGCTCCCCCCATGGAGCCGTCGGCAGGAGGAATGTTGGACGCGGGATCAGGAATATTGGACGCGGGATCAGGAATGTTGGACGCGGGATCAGGAATGCTGGACGACGAGGGAGGAGTCGCCAACCTGTTGGAAGTGCCCTGTCCCGGTAATGGACCGGGAACAAAACGGTACAATGGCGTACTCGGAGATGAGGATGAGGGTACGGAATCTCCATCCCCAACCCGAGGCAGACGGGACTGCCTAATATAAAATCCTCCACGTCGTCCAGATGGTCTAGTCATACCTGATAATAACATATGACAATAAAACAAAAACACATATTTATATGATAGATATCACAGATTTTTGAAAAATACCATAGTCACAGATAAAAGTATCACTAAAGTGTCACAGATTTATATGATAAAAGTGTCACTAAAGTGTCAAATATGATGATAAAACAAACGTACAGATTTAATCCTCTTCTGAAAATTCATCTAGTTCGTTTAGCTCATCTTCTTCTTCTTCTTCTTCTTCCTCTACATCTTCACTTTCATCTGCATCTTCCTCTTCAGATAATTCTACTTCTTCTACACAATTAGATGTGTAATGAGGAACTTCCGTCGTGTCCACTTCTATAATATTTGTTACAAGAGGTAGTTCATCCTCTTGATAAGCTATATCGTCAATCTCAAAGGTATTTCTAGCTTTGGTCTTGCATACTGCCCACCAGTCCGACCTTATTGTTCCCCGTTTAGGATAACTTGTGAAGTACACGAGCTGAGCCTGACTTGATAGGACAAATGGTTCATAGGCTTGATATCGACGTCGATAGTTTATATCCACAAGACCGTGCTTGTCTACTTTCCAACCTTGACCTTCAATCGGATCGAACCAATTGCACCTGAATAACACAATCTTAGCAGGCTCTATTCCATAACTATATGTCAGCTCCACGATCTCCCGTAGCACGTCATAGAAATCGTTGCCCGCATCAACATCTTTGTAGTTCGAAGATCTGATACACAAACAGCTGTTTTTGGTGGAGTCGAGATCCACAAAGTTGTCTCTGATCGGGCAAGTTTTTGACTTGAACCTAAACCCATTAACACAGTAGCTTGGCTATATTTTTGCAGCATAAATTGGTCCCTTGGCTAGCGTTCTAATAGACTCATTCTCAAGTCTTGCGTATGGAAATTTTAGGCCCTGGATCCACCGATAAAGTCTCACTTTATCCTCCTTGTCCAGCGAGAAAATTGACTTCGGCAGGAACTGTTTTCCATTCTGCTCTATCAAATGCAACGCAGGGCGTTTGCATATTTCTTCTAAGTCCAACCTGGCCTTGGATTGTCTTTCGTTTTTTTCCTTTACGTCCATCACAGTATTAATTATGTTATCAAACACATTCTTCTCAATATGCATGACATCAAGATTATGTCTGATCAGATTGGTACTCCAGTATGGCAGATCCCAGAATATGCTCCTCTTTGTCCAGTTATGATCTCTACCAAATCCATCACACTTGTACCCAGTTGTAGGATCTTCGATAGCACTTGGAAAATCTCTAACCTCCTCCCATATCGTGGCTCCGTACCACCTTGGCGGTGGATCACCCTTCTCTACAACGCCGGCACGGAATGCATTCCTGTTCCTTCTGAACGGATGATCTTTCGGCAGAAATTGCCGATGACAATCAAAGAAGCACGGTTTTCCTCCGTGTTTGAAGCGGAAAGCCTTACTACGGTCCATGCAATACGGACATGAGAGACGGCCATGAGTGTTCCATCCAGATAACATTCCATAGGCCGAAAAGTCGTTGATGGTCCACATAAGGGTTGCCTTCATCTGAAAAATCTGCTTCCTGGAAACATCGTACATGTTAGCGCCTACTTCCCATAACTGATTCAACTCATCTATCAAAGGCTGTAAGTACACATCAATGTTCCTCTTGGGATTGTTCGGACCAGGAATTATAACGGTTAGAAACATGTACTGAGTCTTCATGCACATCCAAGGCGGCAGGTTATACTGAGTGACAATCACAGGCCAGCACGAATATTGGGATCCCGAAAGACCAAAAGGAGTAAAACCGTCAGAAGATAGCCCCAACTGACATTACGCAGATCTGAAGCAAAATCAGGATACACTCGATCAAAGTGCTTCCACGCTTCTCCATCGGATGGGTTATCCAACACTCCTTTAATCTGTTCTCGTATGTGCCAACTCATATTTTCGGCCGTCTCTTTCACCATAAATAATCTTTGTAACCGCGGCGTTAAAGGCAAGTAATGTATTGAATCGGTCGGTCTTCTTGCACCGGTAGACCTTCATGTACTAGTTGTCTTATAGTGATCAGCACCACAAAATCTGCACACATCTGCGTCCTTGTCGTCTTTGTAGTACAACATGCACCCATTGCGATAAGAATCGATTTTCTCGTATCCCATCCAGAGCGATCTCACCATCCTCTTAGACCGATAGAAGTCTTTAGGTAACTTAGCACCCGCCGACAAGATCTCTATAATCAACTTCAACACTCGGTTGTAGCATTCTTGCGACATGTTAAAATCTGACTTAATGCTCAACAGTCTTGTAACCACCTCCAACGGTGAATGAGCCTCACAACCAGGATACAATAGAGTTCTTGCATTCTCCAGCAACTCCATGAACTTTGCAGCATCGACATTTGGTGCCTCCTCAGCTGCATCATGAATAAAACTAGGCCCCGCAGCATCGAAAACCATGTTCACGCACCCGTCGTCGTATGCATGATTATCTGAAACAAAATTAGGTCCCGCATGCATATACGGCTCAACATAAGGCTCCGGCTCTGATGCTAAAGACACAAGTTCTCCGTGTACGGTCCACTGATAGTAATTAGGCGTAAAACCCCTAGAGTACAAATGATATGTCACTTCCACTTCTGGATAATATTTCACGTTATGACATTTCACACATGGACACTTAATTTTGGTGGCGTCCATGTACTGAGGGAACGCCTTAGCAAACTGCGGGAACTGTTCTACTCCCGCTATGTATTTATTCCGCACACCACACATATCATCAGGACGACGATTGTACATCCATGAACGATTTCGCAAGTAGTAATTCATATCCATTTGGAAATAATTTTGCAAAGATGGACACACATGTTCAGCACAGTAACTAGTCAAACTGGGTGAAGTTGTGTTGCTAAGTCAATATCTTGGACAAACTAGTCAAACTGGGTGAAGTTGACTAAGTCTAGGCAATTATCCTTCACTAGACATAGACATGGAAGAAACACCGATATTTGCAATGTCCGAACTTCCTACTGTATATTACAGTAGAAAGACATGGTAACCGCGTGTAGGGGTGCAACTCGGGCGGGACATGGCTCTGCCTACCTGAGCTCACTGCCTACAGGGTAGTGTACATGAGTAGTGTACATGACCTATTAGCCTATGCTCCAAGCCAATTCCTCTACTCGACTTGATGTCATATCCTCTTCATATCAGATATTTGATACCAAGATAGGAAAGGTTGACAGATACTTGATTCTAAAATTCGTACCTATCAACTGATACCAACTGATATCAGTTTCCATTGGTCGAATACCCATGTACTTCCACACCATTTTACTCATCAAGTTAACCATTTCTAACCCTATGCACAGTCAGTCACCTGTTTTAGAAACCTATACATAGTTAAAGACCCATTTCTAATCCTATACACAGTCAGTCAGTCACCTGTTTTAGAAACCTATGCATAGTCAGTCACCAGTCAGTCACCAGTCAGTCACCTGTTTTAGAAACCTATACATAATTAGAAACCTATACATAGTTAAAAACCCTATGCAAACAAAAAGACTATGGTCCGTATCAATCTCCTCTTTTTTTGGGTTAGGATCTTAAGTGGCCTAGTCATGCTGCATATTATTTGGTCACGATTGGTCCGCAAAATCAAAGTAAAAGTCATTCATATTTTGGAATTTGAATATCAAACGAGACTTTTATGGAAATAGCAATCATAACAAAATATTTATGCTTTGTTTTGAGATTGATGTAACATTTTTTTCTTTCTTTTTAAACTCTCTCCCGGGCCTCGTTTGGTTCGCGTAATGGAAAAGGAAGAAAATCAATTCCTCGACATTTTATTTCTTTTAAAAAAATTACAATTTTTATTGATTTTTTTATATTTAAAAATGTCAATGAATTTGAAAAGAAAAGTGTGCTTCAATTTGGAAAAGTGATTCCTTACTTGAATGGTTGTAATTACTTTCCTCCCTAATTTTTTTCCATTGAAAATTATTTTTCTTTACTCAATTCTTTTGACACCCAAACATAGAAAAGTAATTATTTTTCTTTCCCAATCCGATAATTCGACAAACCAAACGAGAAAAGTAAACCTAACTCAATATTGTTGTTGATTTTTCCTACAAGTCTACACTCAACATGCTGTCAAACATCGCCGGTGGACGTGTGTGTGTCCGTGTGTGTCTGTGTGTGTGTGTATCCGTGTGTGTGTGTGTGTGTGTGTGTGTGTGTGTGTGTGTGTTTGTGTGTGTGTGTGTGTCCGTGTGCGTGTGTGTGTCCGTAGGAGGAGGAGGAGGAGGAGGAGGAGGAGGGAGAGGAGTTAGGTTAGGGTTTATACCTGAGGAAGAGGAGGAGTAGCTCGGATTGGGGGAGGAGGAGCTCGACGGGGGGAGGGGGGGGGTGGGTAGGAGTCGCCGGAGGTGGAGGGAGTCGCCGGGGGGGGGGGAAGGGAGTCGCCGGAGAGGGGGGAGAATTTGAGATCGAAATTTCTAATTTTCGAGTGAGGGGGAAAAGGAAGCAGCGTGCCCTAAGTAAAAAAAAAAGTTAGCGACGTCAATAGTAGACGTCGCAAATATTTTAATATATGGCAAAATATTTTAATATATGGCAACATATTTTAATAATATGTCACTGAACGTCGCTATTCAGCGACGTAATATACCTAATGTCGCTGGACGTCGCTATTCAGCGGCGTTTTGCGATGTTTGTAGATAGGAGTCACTATATTACATATCTAGCGACGTAATTTTATTCCGTCGCTAAAATGCGTCGCTAATATAGCATATTTTAGTAGTGGATGGTGGCGCGAATTGACGGTGGGCGCCATTGGGCACTGGGCGCCATATGATGATTTAGTCCCAGCTCCATCTATGATTGGTGCGATGTTGTTTCTTGATATTTTTAAACTTCTACAAGACCCCCTTCAAAGTTTTCAAAATTTAAAAATTTAAAAATTTGAAATACTTTGAATAAGAAGCGTTCAGGCACGATTCGGGCGCGTCAGGATCTCAACAGTTTTTACGTTTTCAGTAGGATTCGTGCGGCCCTTACGCCCAACTTAGGCTATAAATAGCCCATTGAGAGGAGAGGAAGAGTTTTTTAGAAAATTTTCTCTCTCAAACTCTCTATCTTCTCTCTCGATCTTTCGAAGAATTCCCTCTGATCAAACGGCCCCTAAGAGATCTGTGGCTGAAAAAGTCAAGAAAGTGGTCGAAGCCACATCGTGCGTGCCATCGTTGAGGGTGCCGCAGCACGTGTGGCCATCGGCGAGAGGCGAAGAGGCCAACCTTGCTCTCGAAGGTAAGAAATTGGGTCAGGGAAGAAGATGGACAGTATGTTCGACGCCATTTGATAGTTGGCGCCATTCGATGACTCACACGAACTATGGCCGGTGTCAATCGCCTCTCGTAGAGTGTTGGTTGGCGCTGCACTTTTCACAATCTTTGCCACCTCTTTCAGAGTGTTGGTGAACAGGCAAAACACGCATGCCCTTTGTTTACTCATAAGTGCACCCCGCCATGCACAATTTGTCAATTCGTGCGCAGAAACTGTCGTATGAATTATTAGAACTGTCATGCCATGCGTAAATCAAGAACTGCCATACTGTGTGCTCCATTTAGAGACTAGACTCTGTTATTGCGAGATTGTGCAGAGTTAAAATCACTTGATTTTTGTAAGAATAATCTTTCATTATTCTAACTTTTGTTTCCTTTTGCCTTTTTGCAGCGTCTATGGTGATGCCAAAAGCTGAGGTCGCCGTCAAGGAGGAAGTGCTATCTCCTTTCATCATAGAGGAACCAATGACTATTAAGGAAAAAATAATTCCTAAAGTCGAAGTTCCCATAAAGGAAGAGCCGGCTTCAGAAGACAGTGGCACCGGGAGCTCCAATAACCTACCTCCTATGGATGACCTTAATCAGTTAGGGCCTTCCTATGCACGATGGTTGAGGGAGTGGTACCTGCCCCAGCATGGCCATCCTTGGGCAAATGAATACAAACATCTTTCTTGCTTTCAATGTTTCTTGCTTTGATGTAGCTTTTATATGTTCTAAGATGTAGTTTGCTTTCCCTTCTTTGCAAGTGTAGTCCTTTACTCCTTTTTATGGAGAATGAAATAAAGATCCTTTCTGTGATATTATCTTTTTGAAACAACATTTATCAACGATGAGTCATTTAATATAGACAATAAAAATTTTAGAGGTAATGTGGACGTGACAAGTCATTAATATAGATAGTAGAATTCAGAGGTAATGTGGACGAGAATTCGTATATTTGTTGATTATCCTTAAACCAACTAGGGCTCAAGAATAAGATATCTTTTAAAATGACTGGGTTTCAAAAGATGATGTGATGATATTTTGTAGTAGATGTTTATGGGTTAATCTTTTGAGGATATACCATATGATCTGGGTTAGACTCCACTGGGGATTTCTGAGGACTTATTATCTGTGGGTTTTATTCACGAAAGAGCGAATAAAAGATAATAATTTGAAGACTTGGGTATGTACAATACTTTTTAGAAAGTATCAAACATGATTTTTTTTTTTTTAGGAATTTGTCGTTGATAGGCATCATAGCGATTCGACCGTCCATCCCTGTTAGCTGATAAGCTCCGTTAGAGAAAACTTTGCTTATGACGTATGGACCTTCCTACTTTGGCTCGAACTTACCTTTGCTTATGTGTGTCATAGTCATAAGATGTCTGACAGTAAGGACTAGCTCTCCTTTTGAAAGGTTCATACTCTGACCTTGCGGTTGAAAGCTTTTGAGATGCGGGCTTGATATAGCTCAATGTGTTGTTGAGCTAGTAACTGTTTCTCATCCAACGCTTTGAGTTCTTGAAGCCGAAGACGATCATTATTTTCCATTATGAGTTCGTTGGCGACAGCTATCCTCAGGAATGGAATTTGAATCTCCAACGGTAAGACCGCTTTGCATCCATACACCAGAGAGAAGGGTGTACAACCAGTTGGGATATGTACAGTGGTGCGGTACACCCAGAAACATTCTTTAAGCTTTTCACTCCAGTTGTATTTATTGGCAGAAATGAACTTTTTAAGTAGCTCGATGATTGTTTTGTTGAATGCTTCTGCTAAACCATTAGCCGCGAGATTATAAGCTGTAGAAGCAATGTTGTTGATCCGAGTGTCATTACAAAATCGAATAAATGCTTGACACACGAACTGAGGTCCGTTGTTATGGATGATTCTCTGAGGAACTCTGAATCGATAGATGACGTAATGCTTGATAAAGCTGATGACACTGCTTGTCTTGACTTCGGCTAGAGGAATAGCTTCTGCCCATTTTGAAAAATAGTCGGTTTTAGCTAAGATGAACCGATGTCCTTGAGATGATGGTGGATTGATAGGACCAATGACATCCATGCTCCCGGCTTCAAAGGGCCAGGATGCTGCAGTAGGATGCAAGAATTCTGATGGTTGATGGATAAAATCTGCGTGGATCTGACATGATTTGTATTCTTTGCATATTCAATTACATCTGCCGCCATATTGGGCCAATAGTATCCCATGCGTCTGATACGGTCCCGTAGCTTAGGATTGGACTGATGTGCACCGCAGACACTGTCGTGGGCTTGACGTAGTATTTGTTTTGCTTCATCTCCCGCAAGACAACATAAGAGCATGTCGTCAAAGGATCGCCGGTAGAGTGTCTTGGACAAGTGATTGTAATAGAATCGGAGTGACCGACGATGGATTGTTGTAGCTTCTTTAAGGTCTTCTGGCAAGATGTCATACAACGCGAAGTCGATGAAAGGAGTTCTCCAGTCTTTGCTAGTAGTGCCAATCTCAACCGCATTACTGAATTCAATGTTCAAATTATTCTTGTCACGACCCGCACCCAGTTTTCGGACGCGAGCTCGTGAGCAAGCCAGTTATGTATCGAACGGACTCCAGCCCGACTCAAGTACGTATAAGCTGTCCAACATAGGGTATCATGTCTAATCTAAACTATATCTCAATCCACAAGAATCATGTAAAACAAGAATGAACAAGTATGGGTCATGGTCTGCAGCCTATTAGCATATATGTCCGATTAGACTCCAAAAATAATATGAGTCTATAAAGCTAAGCTGATAAGCAGGATATATCATAAAAGTACAATGATGATAGTAAATCAATAACACTAACAAAATACCTGAATCATACAGATGAAGTCAACTACCACATGCTCAGCTAACTAACTCCGTACAATCAGCTACCTGAAGAGATCATCAGGTCCTCATAGGTCTAGCAAGATACATACTATACAAGCCAACATGTAACAGTACAAATATACAAAGAAGTAAGGAACAATCAAGGATATCCAACGAGACAAAATGAACTAAGACACAAGATCTAAACACAAGGATCCTAAGACACTGGCATGCCATACTAGAAATGGCTAATAGGTCAAAGCTATAGACTGCAGTCAAGGCAAGCACTCACAATCTATAGTGTCTCAATCGTAGTCAAGGCAAGCACTCACAACCAAGACGGTAGCCAATCCTAGTATAAAAATCCTATAGACCGTAGTCAAGGTAAGTACTCACAATCTATAGAATGTCAAAATCAAGTCCTACTCAAGTCATGTCAAGTCAAGTCAAGTTATAATCAAGTCGAGGGAATCGTGGTGTAGGACTAGACGACTCTATCAAGGAATACATATGAAACTAACACAGTGTAACAGATAGAAATAGCATAACAGAAAGGAACAAGAATGTGCAGACAACTAGAAACATGTAAAGTAAAACTATAACATGATGAGTGTACTAAACATGGAATAAAGCAATCACGAATGTAAGGAAAAGAACAGCAGCGAGATAATGAACATACATATAAATTATATTGTACAAGCTGGCAAGGTATACTTGCCTCGAGTTTGTTTAATCTGTGCTGAGACTGCAGATTCCAAATGTCGCATCAACACCTAGACACGTGCTACAGTGGATAAAGTCCTCAACGAATCCACCATAACCCAAACACACAACCAAGAATCACACATCTATACACGCATAAAATATGTATTACTTTTGTCTATAAAAGGAAAAGAAAAAAAAAGTTTAAATTCGTACAAAAATAAAATTAGTTAGAGCTTAAGAAAGGGATTTCTTTTATAACTTAAATAATCCAAGATGTCTAGTGTGATTATCATAAATTATATTTACACTATTTAACTTTGAAAATAATAGTATAAATAATTATAAATATTTGTATATCGAATTTAGGTTTTCGTATAAGTGTATAACTTAAAAGAATATATATATATATATATATATATATATATATATATATATATATATATATATATATATATATATATATATATATATATATTAAAATATATATATTGTCATATAATGATGCCTGCTTATATAAGATTAAGAAAATCAAATAAAGTATTATATAAATTCCAACAATATTACTAATATATTTAAAGTGTTTAACAAGGAATAAAATATTATATAAATAAATATTTTCAAATGGTTACTGATTACTAGGTAACCTAACCTAGGATTATTTATTAAATTCCAAACAACTAAACATCTATCAATGTACAATATAATAATATATTATATAAACACATTACATGTTATAAAAATAAAAGGTACATGCTAATTAAAAGTACCTAATGGGCCTGGTCTGCTCCCGAAGGAGTAAAATGGTGTTTGTGAAGATTTAATCATAAGTCCGGTTAAAAGGAAAAAGTGAATTTAAAAAGGGTTTAGTTGTAATTTTACCTTAATTTCATTTCTTCCATTCCATGGAAGCAATGCATGGATTGCATGGTACTGTATTCCAGAGTCCGTACTTGGCCATGTAGCTTGGCATACACAGCTCAACGCGGGAGTCTCGGTGAGGGATGACGCACATCCGAGCTTGTCGTGACCGCCGAAAAAAGATTTGTGGCATCTCGGGCATGTAGAGGCTCGCAAGAGAGTGAGTGACCAGCAACTCGTCCTTGCATAGGCGTCGACAAGGTCTTGTAACTAGTTCAGACGCAGGCGAGGTCGACCTTGCGTGGCTCCCTCATGGTGGGGTAAGTCGAGAATGGGCGTGGATACCAGAGAAGCACGCCGGAATCGACGACGCTGGGGGCGGCTAGGAAAGCTGCTGTTCTGACATTCAGTCGCACGGGGACGCGTCGTCGAGGGGCCTCACGCCGCCCAAACTGTACCGACCGCTGGGCATCGGAAAGCAGGTGTTCGACCATACGTCGACAAGAATGGGGACCGATCGAATGTGGCACGTCCACCGTCGTCGACTCAAGTGCCGATCTTGGTTGCTCGAGCCATGACCATGAGGGATCCTCCGTTCGTCGGCTTATGTTGCACCGACGGGGACCTTGCTTATGCGGATACGCCAGGACTGGGTCGAAAAGAAGCGATGGTTACGCTGATATCGGTACGGGTGTGCAAATGTGTAGGGAAACCACAGCTCCTGTAGACTTCCATCACGAGCGACTGCTCCGGCGCTCTGCAGCACCCGTCGGTGCATCCAGTGGCGATGTGTTTCGGGCGGCGAGAAGTAGAGGAGGTGGGGAGATCACTTGTGCCGTCGGCCGCAGCGACTGTCACCCATGGTGATGCGTTCTCTGGCAGTCTGGGGGTGGTCGTCCATGGTACTGGTGGTTGGGTGTTTGTATCGGCCTATAGTTAGCGGCATGGTGATGACCACGATGGTGGTGTGGCCATTAGAGAAGAAGGGGATGGATGTGGGAAGCTTGCGGCTTGAGGAGGTTAGGGTTGTAGAAACTGTAGAATATATAGGGAGTTACTTGTTGAATGGATGGGCCAAACGTGTAGGCCGGGTGTGACATGGGCTTAGGAGTTAGGAGCTTGCTTGGGGATTAAATGAAAGTGGCCGGGTTGGGCTTGGCCTGGCTTTTGGTTTTTCCCTTTATTTGTTTTATATATATATATATATATATATATATATATATATATATATATATATATATATATATATATATATATATATATATGTATATGGATAAATATTTCATAACCAAAAATATTAATAATAATTTCCTTGTATATAGTTTATAAATATAGACATCTATATGTATACGTATAATTCATTTGATAATGAATTATCGAAATAGACGAATTACTAATGATATAATTTAAGAACAATATATTAATAACAGTACAAAATAATAAAAATAATACTAATAATAATAATAATAATAATAATAATAATAACAAAATACAATAACCAATAATTGTATAGTTTTGGGTGACACAATGCACTCCTACGTAATTGGCCCACTAATAATCGTGCCACTATTAAAATATCATATAAATATAAATTAACAAATATTTAGAAAATATTTGTCAATCCCATGAATAAAATATGAAGTATATGCATCTACTTAAAACATGCCTATATGGGGTCTTTGCGCACACTACATGTCTACTTGGCTGGGGCTTGGTTTGGGTCCAGTCTGGGCCAATTTGGTACAACCAGGTCACTTAAACGAATTTATTAATAATAAATAATTAAACTATTTATAATGGTCATGTCGTAACTTGGCCTGGTTTTCCTAGTTAGGTCACACTTATGGATGGGTCCTCCCTAACATGACTAATACACGAGTCGGGGCACGCCACTGCACTACCTGTGCCACGATTCCTAATCGTCTGGTACTCCAAAAGCCAACCATGGTTAAAGTCATCTACCGTAATAATTAACCAAATAATTATTTATAAAAATTCTAAAAATCACCATTTAAATCAAAATAAAAATAAATAAAAAATATTTTCAACAATTTCCGGGAAAGGGAGCTAAGAATAATTCTCGATTAGCGATAACGATTAACTGTTGCCTTTTTACAGGACCAACTAACACGGCTGCTAGATTAGCAAGTGCATCAGCTTCGGTATTGCATGCGCAACGTACATGCTCAATAAAGAAACCTTTAAATGACATAGCCAGTTTAACTGCCGTTTTTTGATAGGGGATGAGATTTTGGTGTCAAACCTCATACGTACCCTTAACATAGTTGACAATTAGTTTAGAGTCTCTAAATACTTCATGATAGTCGATATCCAGCTGTTTAGCTAACTGGAGACCGATGAACAAGGTATTGTATTCAACAACATTGTTAGAGCATGGCTCGTCCAGAGAATAGGCTCTTTGAATAGTTAGCCCTTTTGGGGATACCAGGACAATTCCTACTCCAGCGATAATGATACCGTTGGATCCGATTCTAGATGCACCATCAAAGAATAGACGCCAAGCGAGCATTCCTTCTGAAGTCATGTTTGACTCTAGAGTTTTATCAGGAATTTTGTCATAGAGTTTGGAAGTTTCAGAAATTGGATGCGCAACCAAGAAATCAGCTAGGGCTTGACCTTTAACAGACTTTTGTGGGACATAGACCATATCATATTGCGCTAGCAGTATCGCCCATGTAGCGAGTCTGGAGTTGAGTGTACTGGGCTTCTTCATCAGAACTCTCAGAGGGTTGACGCTGGAGACAACATGGATAGTCTGGCCAGTGATGTAATAATGCATCTTCTGGATGGCGAACATCAAGGCTAAACATTCTTTTTCAATTGTACTGTATCGATATTCAGCACCGATCATGGTGCGATTGAGATAGTAGATTGCTTGTTCATAGCCTTCATTGTTCTTTTGGGCTAGAAGGGCACCGAGAGAGTGATCCATTGCTCAAACGTACATCAGGAAGGGTATTCCTGTGATCGGAGGAACTAGGATTGGAGAGTTCATCAAATACCGCTTGATGTCCTCGAATGCTTGCTGGTATTCATCAGTACAAACGAAAGACACACCTTTCTTCATCAGTTGAGTGAATGGTCTGCAGCATCCAGAGAGATTTGAGATGGATCTCCTGATATACGCAAGTCGCCCCTGGAATCCTCGTAGCTCTTTTAAGTTGGTGGAGGACGCATATCTTGGATGACTTTGACTTTCTCGGGATCAACGTGTATACCCTTAAAGGTAATAAAGAATCCGAGAAATTTGCAACTACAGACTCCTAGAAATGACTTGGTAGGGTTCATTTTGAGTTGATGTTGACACATTAGAACGAAGATAGTCCTTAAGTCTTGGATGTAATATTCCTTTAGATGACTCTTGACAGGAATATCGTCGACATATCATTCGACTGTCTTCCATAAATGCTCACGAAAAATAGTACTCGTAGCCCGCTAATAGGTGGCACCAGCGTTCTTAAGACCAAATGGCATTCCTGTGTAGCAGTAGACTCCTAGAGGAGTGCGGAAAGATGTATGCTTTTCATCTTTGGGGTTCATCCTGATTTGATTATCCAGAGAACTCACCCATAAAATACATTCATTCAAACCCGTAGGTATTACCGATCATGACATCAGTAATTGGAAGAGGAAACTTGTCACTCTCAGTTTTCAAAAGTAGAGGTAAAATGGTCATTTTTATTTTTGAATATTTTGGAATTATTATTTCATAAATAATATTGTTTGGGGGTTATTTGAGTCGGGTTCGAATTTCAACTCATTCCGACTTGTATCGGAGACCCGAGGTAGCTTAGACTCTAGTTTGGACCCACTCATTAGTTAGACATGGCCCACCAATCCCACTATTTAAGTTAGAGAGGTTAGGCTAATCCCACTTGACACATGACTTAAGTTGACCCAAGGGAGACCAAAGAGGGGCAAGGTGGACATTTCAAATGGGCTCATTAGGGCTAAGGGTGGCCGGCCACATAGAATAGGGTTTCATCCCACTTTTATTTCATTAGTAGTCTCTTCTTTGCTATTTTAGTTCATCCCCAAAACTTGAGAGCTTCCCTCTAGGTTTTGATCTCCCAAACCCATCCAATCTCCCTCCATTCCACCAAATCTACCAAGGTACCAAGGCTTGGGAGCAAGAAGCAAGGAAGGGTGTCCAATCTCTAGGAGTTTCTGTGTCGGAGACGTGTCCATTTGAGAGTTTCATTGGGATTCTACTCCCAATAGGTAAAATCAACCCTCTAGATTGATTTCCTCTCCATTTTAATTTGTTTTGCATTCATTAGGACCCACCCAATAAATATACCACCATTAGTATGGATTTAGAGGCTCTCAAGAGTCCTCTCTAGAATGTTGGGGTAGATTTGGAGTCCCCATGGAAAGTTTCCAAGAGAGGCCCTCCATGTGTTTGATTTAATGTCTAATAGGCTTTAATGTGTTTCAATTTCAGATTTTGGTATGTTAGAGAGTGGATTAATGTTGGTTAGGGTGGTTAGAGCAAGTGTCATTTGCATGCCCATGGTTGAATCCAAGTGGTTGAGCCTACAAGCCTAATTGTGGCCTCTACATGTCAATTTTTGTGTTAGTTAATAAAGCAGACTGTTTTGAATATACATATTATGTTTACATGTGTTTTTGGATATGTTAGAGTGTTGAGAGTGTGAGTTGTAGTGTATTGAGTGAGTGGGGAATGATGTTGTGTTGAGAGAGTGTGTGTTGCTGGATGTTAGTGTCTTGTATATAGGTTGGTGTGTGTATATATATAGAAATATGTGTGTCTATATATATATATATATATATATATATATATATATATATATATATATATATATATATATATATATATATATATATATATGTGTGTAGAGATGTGAGTGTGTAGAGGGTTAAGAAGAGGGGGGATACAACCCAGCATAGGCAGCAGTCGCAGTCCCCACAGGGGACTGCATTATACAGCAGCAGCAGTAAGCTGCAATATGCAGCAGCTGCAGTAGCAGTGGGGGCTGCAGGGCTGAGTGTGGTTTAGGATGGATGTTATCTTAGTATCTTGGTATCTCAAGATACCAAGATTGCTTTAAGGTAATGTATGTAAACTAACATATTAGAAAAGATGATTTTGATGTCCAAGATAGTGGAAATTTATGGTTGGTAATGACTAGATAGGTTAGTATCTTGCTACCCTAGGATACCGGGAGGGATACTCCCAAGGCAAAGTGGTTTTGCCTTAGTGTTAGTATGTAAAGGGTAAATGCAATATAAAGGGGTAAGTTAAGGTAATCGGGTAAAACTAAGATACAGGTTTAGGAATACAAGATTGGTTTAAAAATGAGATGTCTTGGTAGGTAAATACTAGAAATGGTATGTTTAGTCTAGTTTTGACTCGATTGACCTAAAGTTGACTTTTTCCAGAAAAGTCAACCACAAGTCAACTCTTTACCTAGAATGGTCTAAAACTCAACCAGAGTTGACCAGTTGACTGAAAGTCAACTGTTAGTCAACATTTGCCTAGTTTGACCTAGAGTTGACCAGTTGAACAAAAGTCAACTATAAGTCAACCCTTGACCCAAATTGACCTAGTTTGACTTGGTTTGACTTCCTGTGACCTAGTGTGACTCAGTGTGACCTAGTGTGACCTAGTTTGACCTAGTTTGACTTAGAATAACTTAGTTTGACTTAGACTTGCACAGCATAACTAAATTAGCATGCCTTTCATTATCAAACCCTATTTTGACTCATGGTATCTCATCTTTAGGTCTGTGACTTCACTGAGCATCTGTTCACCTTATCAGCTCAGGACCACAGTCGAGTACATTCACTGATAGTTTTTATTGTCTTGATATCTGCTATATCCGATTCAGTTGTAGTGTCTTACTTGATTCCCGACACGATGGTTCACGGACTAATATACGTCGGATCCTGTCATGAGATGTTATTCCTGGACTTTCTTGGTATATTGGTACATGATATTTCTTGTTTCCTGTACTCGTATAGACATCGATTTGGGAGTAGGCTGGCCCCCTGCTTTTGAATCCCGTGTCATGACGTACCATGTTCGGATCCGTGATACTACTCAGGGATGGGGAGTTGTTAGTGGTTATGTGATCAATACCATACTTGTATTCCTATACTTGTTCATAGCTATACCCTTACTTCACGTAGGGTAAAGCCTGACCTTACTTGTTCATAGCTTTCTATGCTGGCTGGCCTGACCCAGAGTTCTTGTTTTTCTTGTTCATAGCCAGTCAGATGGTACAGTCTGATCTTGACCCAAGCCGATCACATAATATGCTCTAATAACTCATGGCACAGTTTATGTTTACGTTTATACATCATATATTCCTGTTACAGTCTACATTTCTGTACTTTATACCATGACATGATGTCTAGTTTACATATCATGTTTATATTTTCTGTCTTGATATTTCATCTTGTTTTTCATTATGATTGTCTCTTATAGAATTTGTCAATTCATATGGAACTGCTGTTAGTGTTTTGTACTTGCTCATATCCTGACAGGATAACCCCGTTGATGTTTACAGATGATTTAGAGGCCGACTGCTCGACCTTTTATAGCTATGGCATAGACGGCGAGTATGACTTGGATGCACCTGTGGAGCCGGTGCCCTTAGAGGACGCACCGTCAGCTTAGACTAGTTAGATTGGCTTGCCTGGACTGCGATCCAGCTGGTACTTCAGACTGTAGTACCTATATTATTTTGGGTTTCTGTTATGTGTCTATATCTCTAAACTTGTGTTGGGATCTCGTACTTATTTCCAGTTATTTCCTTCTATCATATTTTCATATTTCGTGCTATCTTCCTTAGAAGTCTTGTGATTGAGTTGTGACATTATATACCTCCGTGCGGAGATGACAGTTACCATTTTATTGTGTCTATATGTTGTATGTTATAGAGGATCTATATAGCGTTCTACCGCCGATACTGTGGCGTAGGCTGGACGTACCAACGTGCTCGTGCCCCTACTTTGGGTGCGGGTCGTGATACGTTTTTGTGGTGGCCCATGCAGGTCAGTGTCGTAATTTGTACGATCTCGTAATGGTACTCGACTTAGAGTACTAATTATGAGCCTGCAGTTAGGATATAGGTTCTAGGATATGATAGGAGTTACTCAATCATATTTTAGGAAAATTTTCGATCTTTCGATTAACATGACAACTCTTCTTGCACTTTGAAATTAATTGTCCTTCTTTGATAATGTCTTATCTTGTGCCATATTGATCTCTTTGCTTCAATCTGTCTTAAGGATGACGATTACTCAAGCTCAGGCGGCATGATCTAGTACCGTTCTGGAGAGGTCCGACCCTATGGGACCTCTTCCTCCGGCTGTGGGAGTAGCAGTCAAGGGAGCTGCCCCTACTGTTCCTACCGTCCAGGTAGGAGTAGCATCAGCAGTTTCGAGAGGTCTTCCACCTCCAGTTACAAGGCCTTCTGTAGTCATTCCGGAGACTCTTCCACCGCCACCTCCGATACCGACGGATGCATTGCAGATATTTGCGCTCCTCCAGTAGATGATGGAGACTCAGTGAGCACAGGCAGAGGCGTCTCAGAGGCAGTCTGAGGTGATGAGGCAGAGCATGGAGAATGCTCACCAGCTAGCGCTGGCAGTAGTCAAGAGGGTTGCTACAGCTCCGGTTCAGGAAGCTCAGGGCCAGGAGCCCCATCAGCAGCAGTCGAGGCCTGGGTCAGTACTGGACTTCAGGAAGATGGTGCACTGAGAGTTCAAGGGGACAAAGGGCATCCTCTATGCTGATGACCGGCTGGAGGATGTGGAGTGTAGCCTAGAGCTGGCGGAGTTACCGAGGAGGCTGTGGGTATCAGCACGGCGAGTCAGTTCTTCGATATCGCCCTGACGTGGTACCGTACGGATCCTCATGCTTCTGTGAGAGGATTGACCTGGGAGAACTTCCGGAGACTCTTCAAGGAGAAGTTCTATCAGGATGTAGCTCTGATCGCGCTGAAGGGCCAGTTTGCAGGACTGGTACAGGAGAACTCGTCTGTGGACGAGTATGCGGCAGAGTTCCTCCGCCTGAGTCATTTTGTTCCTGGGATGATTCAGGACGAAGGAGAGAAGGCCCACAAATTCAGGAGGGGCCTGATTCACGCAGTCTGTTCCCGCACATCTGGGCGTTGCGATGCGACATTTGAGCAGATCCTGATGGACGCTCAAATTGCGGAGGAGGATTACGGTCTGAGGCCGAAGAGGGGCAGTGATGCTCTGGGGACTAGTTCTGGTGCAGGACCGTCTAAGCGCCCTCACACTCAGCACACTCAATAGAGGCAGTTTTAGCAGCCTCAGTTCCGGCAGCATCAGGCACCGGCAAGGGTGCAGCATCAGGGGCAGAGACAGAACATCCACTATGCTTTCTGTGGAAAGCCGGGGCACACTCGAGAGGTTTGTCGGATGAGGTTGGGCGTCTGCTTGTTCTGTGGGGCGTTCGATCATCAGCTGAAGAGTTGCCCTGTTCGTGCGACGAAGGGAGGGCAGGACCGAGCACCTCGTGCTAGGGCTCCAGCTGGACCTGCAGTTTAATAGAGGGGTCCACCACTTCAGACACAACAACAGCGTTTTGTCCAGCATCAGAGGAGAGCATCCCAGGGCAGAGCATTCGTGCTGGCAGCTGAGGAGTCTGAGCCATTGGGCGATGTAGTGGCAGGTTCTATTCTACTCGATTCTTTTCCTGCTTTAGCTTTGTTTGACTCTGGTGCTATGCACAGTTTTGTGTCTGTTTCCTTTGCTCTTAGACACAATATTATTGCTGAATCTCTGGGTAGGACTTGCAAGATTATGACTGGAGGAGGCATTTTCCTAGTCAATTATATTTGAAAGGGACGGAGAGTTACACTGGGAGGCCGGAACTTGAGTGCGTGTTTGCTCGTAATGTCCCTTCCGAGTTACGATGTGGTACTCGGTATGGATTGGTTGAGCAGGCACCATGCTAGTATAGATTGTAGAGGAGGCAGAGTTTTGTTTGGTCTGTCGGAAGAGCCAGCATTTGTGTTTGCCAGAGGAGCAGCTGAGCCGGTAGATGGGTTCTGTGGAGCATTGCTGGCGGGACAGGCATTGCTGCATCCATTGATCGCTGATTTCATGGATGTCTTTCCCGAGGAGTTGCCTGGGTTGCCGCCAGATAGAGACATTGAGTTCTCTGTAGACTTAGTGCCAGGCTCTGAACCTATTTCACAGCACGTCTATAGGGTCAACAACAGCGAGTTGGCAGAGCTAAAGAAACAAGTCGATGAGCTGCAGGACAAGGGATTTATCAGATCCAGTTCATCACCTTGGGGCACACCTGTTCTGTTTGTACCGAAGAAAGATGGTACGGTATGCATGTGTATCGATTATAGAGCACTCAACAACCTCACTATCAAGAACAAGTACCCGTTGCAGAGGATTGACGACTTGTTCGATGAGTTGAGCGGCACGAAGGTGTTTTCGAAGATAGACCTAAGGTCCGGTTACCATCAGCTGAAGTTGAAGCGGGAAGATGTTCCGAAGACGACTTTTCGGACTCGGTATGGCCAGTACGAGTTCACTGTCATGCCATTTGGGTTGACCAACGCCCCAGCAGTGTTCATGAACTTGATGAACAAGGTATTCCATCAGTTCCTTGACAAGTTCGTGGTGGTCTTCATAGATGACATCTTGGTCTACTCGAAGATGCCGGAGGAGCACGAGGAGCACGAGGAGCATCTGAGGATTGTGCTCGAGACTTTGAGGAAGGAGCAGTTGTACGGGAAGCTTTCGAAGTGCGAGTTCTTCCTGGACTAGGTCGAGTTCTTGGGTCATATTATGGTCGAGCACGGGATCTTTGTGGACCAGAAGAAGATTTCAGCAGTGGAGTCTTGGTCTACGCCCAGTTCAGTCGCCGAGATTCGGAGCTTTCTGGGTTTGGCTGGCTATTATTGGAAGTTCGTCCAGGACTTCTTGCGGATTGCAGAGCCGATAACTAGACTCACCAGGAAGGACATAGAGTTTGTCTGGACTGAGGAGTGTCAGGCTGCCTTCGATGAGCTGAAGAAGAGGTTGACCTCAGCTCCGATCATGACCTTGCCATCTGGGTCAGGTGGTTTCACGATCTACAGTGACGTTTCTGGGAAGGGTTTGGGTTGCGTTCTTTAGCAGCACGAGAAGGTGATTACCTATGCATCTAGGCAGTTACGTCATTATGAGAAGAACTACCCTACTTATGATCTGGAGTTGGCCGCTGTTATCTTTGCTTTGAGGTTATGGAAGTATTACCTGTACGAAGAGCGAGTCGAGATCTTCACAGATCACAAGAGCTTGAAGTACGGGTTCACTCAGAAGGAGCTGAACATGCGGCAGATACGGTGGCTTGAGCTGATGAAGGACTTAGATATCTCGTTACAGTACCATCCAGGGAAGGCCAATGTAGTTGTAGATGCCTTGAGCAGGTATCCAGTAGCTATGTATTTGACGACAGATCGTCATCTTTTGGCCGATCTGGATAGTTTGGGTTTCGAGGTGATTGTTCCAGGCATAGAGGTTCAGATATGGGGTTTACAGATTCAGTCTGAGTTGATGGACAGAGTCAGATCAGCACAGTATGATGATGTTGCCCTGAGGAGCATCAGGAAGCAGGTGCGGGCAGGTTTGCTCGACGATTTCTCTATAGCCGAAGATGGGTCGCTGCGGCACGGTGCTAGACTGTGCATTCCAAGTAGAGAGCTTCGGAAGGAGGTTCTTCAGAAAGCGCATCGCTCTCAATACTCTATGCATCTTGGAGCCAACAAGATGTACAGAGATCTGAGAGAGCACGTTTGGTGGTATGGCATGAAGCGCGAGGTAGCTCAGTTTGTATCTCGCTGCTTGGTATGTCAGCAGGTGAAAACCGAGAGGCAGAGGCCAGGTGGATTGCTACAGCCACTACCCATTCCAGAGTGGAAGTGGGAGCACATCACCATAGACTTTGTGTCCGGACTTCCACGCTCTCTTGGAGGAAAAGACGCGATTTTGGTCATAGTTGATAGATTGACCAAGTCGGCCCACTTTTTGCCCTTCAAAGTGGGACTGTCTACGGAGAAGCTGGCAGAGCTTTATGTTCGTCAGATTGTGAGGTTGTACAGAGTTCCAGTGAGCATAGTTTCAGATCGGGATAGTCGTTTCATTTTCCACTTCTGGAGGAGTTTGCATATTAGCTTGGGCACTCAGCTCAAGTTTACTGCTTATCACCCCCAAACGGACGGGCAGTCGGAGAGGACCATCCAGACTTTAGAGGATATGCTTCGCACGTGTGTGTTGGACCTCGGGGGTTCTTGGGAGGATCATCTTCACCTGGTAGAGTTTACTTACAACAACAGCTACCAGGCCAGTATAGAGATGTCGCCATTCGAGGCTCTATATGGTCGGAGATGCTTTACTCCCTTGTCATGGGACGATGTCGGCGAGAGAGTGCTGCTTGGACCAAAGATGGTATTGGATGTAGCTGAGAAGGCTAGGCTGATTAGAGACAGACTTCGGGTGGCTCAGGATAGGCAGCGGCATTGGGCCGATAGCCACCGGAGACCGTTAGAGTTCGAGGTTAGTTTTAGTTTCCTGTCGTGTTTGTTTGTAATTGTTTGTTTGGTTGTGTGCTGAGTTTTGTTTTATGTCTAGGCTGGTGATATGGTATTCCTGAAGATTTCCCCGACACGTGGCATGATTCGCTTTGGCCGAGGTGGGAAGCTTAGTCCGCACTACATCGGACCTTTCACTATCCTTGAGAGGGTCGGTGTAGTAGCCTACCGACTGGACTTGCCACCTATGCTCGAGGGAGTGCACAATGTGTTCCATGTGTCCCAGCTGAAGCGGTACGTGGCAGACCTTAGCCATGTATTGGATCATTCAGCGATCGAGGTGGGACCTACTCTCAACTATCCAGAACAGCCAGTAGAGATTCAGGATCGTCGAAAGAAGGTGCTCCGGAACCAGGTCATACGCTTGGTTCGTGTTGCATGGAGGCACCACTCTCCAGGTGAGTCTAACTGGGAGAGGGAGGATGACATGCGAGAGCGTTTCCCTTTTCTCCTCGAGCCCTGAGGTATAAGTCATTTTATTTCTGCATGTGTTCCCTGTGATTTGTTGTTTTTAATTTTGAGGACGAAATTTTTTAAGGTGGGTAGATTTGTCACTCTCAGTTTTCAAATATAGGGGTAAAATGGTCATTTTTTTATTTTTTGAATATTTTGGAATTATTATTTCATAAATAATATTGTTTGGGGGATATTTGAGTCGGGTTTGAATTTTAACTCATTCCAACTTGTATCGGAGACCCGGGGTAGCTTAGACTCTAGTTTGGACCCACTCATTAGTTAGACATGGCCCAGCAATCCCACTATTTAAGTTAGAGAGGTTAGGCTAATCCCACTTGACACATGACTTAAGTTGATCCAAGGGAGACCAAAGAGGGGCAAGGTGGACATTTCAAATGGGTTCATTAGGGCTAAGGGTGGCCGGCCACATAGAGTAGGGTTTCATCCCACTTTTATTTCATTAGTAGCCTCTTCTTTCCTATTTTAGTTCTTCCCCAAAACTTGAGAGCTTCCCTCTAGGTTTTGATCTCCCAAACCCATCCAATATCCCTCCATTCCACCAAATCTACCAAGGAGAAGGTGCTAGCAAGGCTTGGGAGCAAGGAGCAAGGAAGGGTGTCCAATCTCTAGGAGTTTCCGTGTCGGAGACGTGTCCATTTGAGAGTTCCATTGGGATTCTACTCCCAATAGGTAAAACCAACCCTCTAGATTGATTTTCTCTCCATTTTAATTTGTTTTGCATTCATTAGGACCCACCAAATGCATAAACCACCATTAGTATGGATTTAGAGGCTCTCAAGAGTCCTCTCTAGGAAGTTGGGGTAGATTTGGAGTCCCCATGGAAAGTTTCCAAGAGAGGCCCTCCATGTGTTTGATTTAATGTCTAATAGGCTTTAATGTGTTTTAATTTCAGATTTTGGTATGTTAGAGAGTGGATTAATGTTGGTTAGGGTGGTTAGAGCAAGTGTCATTTGCATGCCTACAAGCCTAATTGTGGCCTCTACATGTCAATTTTTGTGTTAGTTAATAAAGCGGACTGTTTTGATTATACATATTATGTTTACAAGTGTTTTTGGATATGTTAGAGTGTTGAGAGTGTGAGTTGTAGTGTATTGAGTGAGTGGGGAATGATGTTGTGTTGAGAGAGTGTGTGTTGTTGGATGTTAGAGTGTCTTGTATATAGGGGGTGTGTGTGTATATATATAGAGATATGTGTGTCTATATATATATATATATATAGATGCATACATAAAAAAAAAAAAAAAAAAATATATAGATGCATACATATATGTGTAGAGAGGTGAGTGTGTAGAGGGTTAATAAGAGCGGGGATATAGCCCTGCATAGGCAGCAGTAGCAGTCCCCACAGGGGACTGCATCATACGCAAGCAACAACAGCAGCAGTCCCCACAGGGGACTGCATTATACAGCAGCAGTCCCCACAGGGGACTGTATTATACAGCAGCAGCAGGAATAGCAGTGGGGGCTGCAGGGCAGCCCCGATGACTGTAATACACCCAACATGACCCCCCTTTTAGCCCCCATCCTAAGCCCCATTAGTAGCCCCCTAATAACCCTATATATACTCTATAGGAAGCCCAAATATAGAGCCTAGAAGAAGAGTCTAAGTGTGTTAAATTGTGAAGGGAATGTGAGAGTTTGTGTGTGTGTGGGGGGGGGGGGGGGGGGTTGTGTTGAATGAGGCTTAGTGAGTTAGAAATCTTAGAATCCTAAGATATCAAGTAAGTGTGAGATACTCCAAGATACAAGAATGTGAAATGCATTTAGGATGCAAATAGATGAAAGGAAATCGAGAAGAGTGAGTGTGGTTTAGGATGGATGTTATATTAGTATCTTGGTATCTCAAGATACCAAGATTGCTTTAAGGTAATGTAGGTAAACTAACATATTAGAAAATATAGTTTTGATGTCAAAGATAGTGGGAATTTATGGTTGGTAATGACTAGATAGGTTAGTATTTTGCTACCCTAGGATACCGGGAGGGATACTCCCAAGGCAAAGTGGTTTTGCCTTAGTATTAGTATGTAAAGGGTAAATGAAATGTAAAGGGGTAAGTTAAGGTAATCGGGTAAAACTAAGATACGGGTTTAGGAATACAAGATTGGTTTAAAAATGAGATGTCTTGGTAGGTAAACACTAGAAATGGTATGTTTAGTCTAGTTTTGACTCGGTTGACCCAAAGTTGACTTTTTCCACAAAAGTCAACCACAAGCTTTACCTAGAATAGTCTAAAACTCAAGCAGAGTTGACCAGTTGACTGAAAGTCAAATGTTAGTCAATATTTGCCTAGTTTGACCAAGAGTTGACCAGTTGACCAAAAGTCAACTGTAAGTCAACCCTTGACCCAAATTGACCTAGTTTGACTTTCTGTGACCTAGTGTGACCTAGTGTGACTCAGTGTTACCTAGTGTGACCTAGTTTGACCTAGTTTGACTTAGAATGACTTAGTTTGACTTAGACTTGCACAACATAACTAAATTAGCTTGTCTTTCATTATCAAACCCTATTTTGACTCATGGTATCTCATCTTTAGGTCTGTGACTTCACTGAGCATCTGTTCACCTTATCAGCTCAGGACCACAGGCGAGTATATTCACTGGTAGTTTTCAATGTCTTGATATCTGCTATATCTGATTCAGTTGTAGTGTCTTACTTGATTCCCGACACGATGGTTCACGGACTAGTATACGTCGAATCCTGTCATGAGATGTTATTCCTGGACTTTCTTGGTATATTGGTACATGATATTTCTTGTTCCCTGTACTTGTATAGACATCAATTTGGGAGTGGGCTAGCCCCCTACTTTTGAATCCTGTGTCATAACGTACCATGTCCAGATACATGATACTACTCGGGGATGGGGAGTTGTTAGTGGTTATGCGATCAATACCATACTTGTATTCCTATACTTGTTCATAGCTATACCCTTACTTCACGTAAGGTAAAGCCTGACCCTACTTGTTCATACCTTTCCAGGCTGGCTGGCCTTACCCAGAGTTCTTATTTTTCTTGTTCATAGCCAGTCAGACGGTACAGTCTGATCTTGACCCAAGTCGATCACATAATGCTCTAATAACTCATAGCACAGTTTATGTTTACATTTATACATCATATATCCCTGTTATAGTCTATATTTCTGTACTTTATACCATGACATGATGTCCAGTTTACATATCCTGTTTATATTTCCTGTCTTGATATTTCATCTTGTTTTTCATTATGATTGTCTCTTATAGAATTTGTCAATTCATATGGAACTGCTGTTAGTCTTTTGTACTTGCTAATATCCTGACAGGATAACCCCGTTGATGTTTACTGATGATTTAGAGGCCGACTGCTCGACCTTCTATGGCTATGGCATAGACGGCGAGTATGACTTGGATGCACCTGTGGAGCCGGTGCCCTTAGAGGACGCACCGCCTGCTTAGACTAGTTAGATAGGCTTGCCTGGACTGCGATCCAGCTGGTACTTCAGACTGCAGTACCTATATTATTTTGGGTTTCTGTTATGTGTATATATCTCTAAACTTGTGTTGGGATCTCGTACTTATTTCCAGTTATTTCCTTCTATCATATTTTCATATTTCGTGCAATCTTCCTTAGAAGTCTTATGATTGAGTTGTGACATTATATACCTCCGTACGGAGATGACAGGTACCATTATATTGTGTCTAGATGTTCTATGTTATAGAGAAACTATACAGCGTTCTACCGTCGATACTGCAGCATAGGGTGGACGTACCCACGTGCTCGTGTCCCTACTTTGGGTGTGGGTCATGACAAAATTCGTCCGTGTGACATGTTGCATTAAGGTCCCTGAAGTCGATGCAGACTCAGACTTTTCTTATTTTCTTCATGACCGGGACGACATTAGCCACCCAGTCGATGTGTTGTTCCTCTCTAACAAAGTCACAGGCGATAAGCTTCTTGTCACGCCCCGCTCCCATAGGAGTGATTGTCCTCGCTAAGGCGTGATATCGCACGAGCCTAGATTGCGCTCGTGCAAGACGGTTCCATAATGGTTGATTACAGGCTAAGCGACGGGGTCATCGTACAGAAGTCCCAAGCAAAAACATTGAATAATAGCAGCAAAATTTTGAAAGCAGAACACAAGTTATTCAAAATGCTCTTTTTGTTGATATTGAATATAAGATTACAAAGGGCGCAAGGCCAGATTACAAGTCTTTCAGGCTCACTTTTATCTCATATTACAAGTCACTCTGCTCTCTCTCAATTCTCAATACAAGCTTCAAGGCGACGAGTGGGAGATTCTTCGGAATGGTAATGTCCATACATTATGTCCCGTATAAGTTCTGGATCCATGTGGTCGCACGCCTCGAAACGCCAAGTAACTTGGAGCCTCGACGCATTCAAGCGAGCTTCCCGCCATCGGGCTTCTACCTGTGCCTGCACATGGAAACTGTATGGGTGTCAGTACTCAACTATACTGGTGGAGTGATCTCCTCGCCCACCCATACAAAACTGACACGTTCATTTACTTTGTGCAGCTTAATACACTTTTTGATTGTCTTTCTAGTCTTGTCTTAGGATCGATTTTAGGACATAGATTTGGGCCTATTTATGTCTCTAGACCGTCATCGTGCCAATGCACGATAACTTGCTTATCCTTTGCCTCTAGACCCTTCATGTGCTAACAACATCAGAGTGTCGTCTCGTGCTTGTCTTTCCGACTCATACTTTAAAAAGCACAACTTGTTTTGTGTCATCGACTTGGTCCATGCTTCAAATATCGAGGTCGTGCCTCACATATCAATAAGACATAAGCAAACTTGCCTTACAGCCCTTTCTGACTTAACTCGAGGCGACTCGATGATGACGCCCTATTCATGCCAAAGCACGTATCCTTGCTATAGCCAAATATTAGGCTCCAGATGGTGTTGCAACCGTGCACACCTAACCCGTGCCGATTCAAGGTTAGCGCTTGCTATAATTATACCTTGTTAACCCAACTCGTAACTTGCTAGTACTTGACGCAATCCAAAGGCACACACGCGGATAGTCGCTCTTATGTCGACACATCTATATGAGTGGTCACTAGCAATGTCAAGCTATACTGGATCTTTGCATATGGTGAACATTCGCGTGTTAGGTACGAGCTCCCACCGAATGACCCGCAACCTGTATTGTAACGGTTCACTTCAATCGAGTCGTACCATCGATGAAGGCCGTACAATATCTGCTCTTCCTCCTAGGCCGACACGAACCCGGTGCCCCAAGATCGTTCGAGAAATTTTCCTTGCGTGCAAGTTGTCCAATGACCATGCAAGACTCAACTCGATCTAATAATTCCTTCCTTAATCATGACCATATTTTCCAACTTTCTATCGAGACTCCCAAGTAGCGGGACCGATCTCGACAACAACCAGTTGCGTGGACTTCCTTATCGAGACTCCCAAGTAGTAGGATCGATCTCATAAACTTCCTTATCGAGACTCCCAAGTAGCGGGATTGATTTTAGCGACAACCAGTCGCATGGAATTCCTTATCGAGACTCCCAAGTAGCGGGACCGATCTCGTGAACTTCTATCCTTTGAAATCCAGGGAACGACTACTAAGTAGTCTTCCATCTTAACTTGAACATAACGTATTCCTTTGTCCGTGGCATGCTTTTTCCTAAACCAACCGTGGCTCGTGCCTTAGACTGACTTGTTCTCTAGGCGACACTATCACTCAAGTAACATACTTTATATGACGAGTCTTGAGATCGTGGAACCATGTGACTTGACAACCGCAGACAACAAGGGACAGTGCTTGCTATAACTTCGATAGCCCAGCAAAACTCTTGTCTAACTTGTTTGTGCAACGACTTGACGAGCAAGGGCTGCTTCTAGCCTTGCATCGAGGGAACGTGCACAGCAAGGGCTGCTTCTAGCCTTGCATCGAGGGAACGTGCTGTGCACGCGTTCGACTTGAACAACCAAGTTCTTTGAGTGCCTAGAATTATGCCAGAAGTCGTGCTCTGCAACGTGCACTGTAACTTAACCCGTGGGACGAGCAAGGCAATGCCAAGCCCTGGACGATGGGACCGTGCATGTTTTATCTAGCATTCATGCGGGCGACGCCTATGTCTTAGGCTAAGTTATTAACTTCATGGCAACTTAAACCAGCTTTCCTTCTCCCAAGCCACGGGACAAAGGATCGAGTGTCATTTTAAAAGCATGCTGAGCAAACTTCTAAGCCGACCGTGGGATCCTTCCATATTATAACTCAGTCTGACCCAAGTTGGGTTTATTCCCTTAGCTATGTGGATGCATCTCTTTTTATTATCATGCCTACTTGTGCATTTGAAAATTGTAGTTTTATTAGTATGAATGCCAAGCTGAGGCAAGTTCACCGAAGCCACCCACCTGAGCGAGTCTTCGAGCAAGCCATTGCGTAGCTAAGTCCGAACGCCGACGACGTTTTGATTCCTCCGATTGACTAAGTGGGACGGGGCACTACACTTCTTGACTTCAGCTTCTATAACGTCCATCATATCAGGTCAAAATCGTACTGTTGTTGTTTGACCGATCTAGCATTCGGCAAAATGTTAAGTTTATGAATAGCAACTTGAGGATCTAATCCCGGCATATCTTTATAGCTCCAAGTGGACACATCAATATTTTTCTAATGAGCTGGTTCAAGTCTTGTTTATCTGTCATAGGAAGACTTTTGCTGATAAAGATTGGCCTTGGAGAAGTTTCATCTCCGACGTCGATTTGGATCAACTCGTCCTCAGTGGGTGGTTCACGTTGTTCTAAGCGAAGCTCCCATTGAATATCCATCCTTTGTGCCCAAGGCTCTTCCTCATAAGCTTGATAAAGTCATTATTATCCTCATCTTCTGGGAATTCAGTTGTCACCATATTGACAGATAGAGTCAGTTAATCAACTTTTCCTATGCTGATGTCTGAGTCCCATGAAGCAGAATCAGAAGAATGAGATCTATAACGTCCCAGTCCCAAAATACGTAGGATAGGGACGTAGACATGCCAGTCGTATAATAAATATACGTAAGCTGCAAAATGCAGTAAACTATGACAACTAATTTCATCCACACATAAAAGAAGAAAGATATTATAAATCAACTTATGAATTGTTATTTACACAAGTCGTTGGGCGGAGACAAATCCACTACCAACGATTTTAAATGAGAGAAAAATACATAACAATGAAAGAATTTGTCGAGCGAAGCAAAAGATGATCCAAGAGCAATCATCTTCGTAGGAAGAGAGTAGATCACGGCCTTGGCTAGAGTGAAGTTACGTATAGGCAACTCTAGTGGGGGTGAATAGAGTTTGTGTCAAAAATAACCATAAAAATTAACTCTATGCCAGTCCAGAAGCAACTACCAATAGAATAAATAATCAGAGTAGTAATGCAGAAATTAAGAGAGATCAGAAGAGCATACGCAAACAAAGTGATATAACCTGGTTTCCCTCGTGGAGGACTAGTCCAGGCCTGAGAACTTTTGCTCAGGATTGAAATCCACTATTTATGAAATAGGGTACACACATGGCCTTTACTCAGAAGAGCATGCCAACTTCTTACAACTTCGCAGAGGCAAAACTTGGAATTGTCCAAGTGACTTCTTTTCAACTCTTGCACATAAACTTCTAGCTGAATCGCGCTGAGCACCTTAGGGCTTAGGAAGTTTTGTGGCCACTAGATTGGAAGAGTAAGACTTAGAATGTATAAGGCTTAGAAGATTAAGAGTGAGAGATATATTGAAATGAGAGAAATCAAGCCCTATTTATACTAGTCAGAGGAGGCAGAGTTCGGCCAGAATTATGTCCTAAATATTCAAAAATTCGAACGTTGGACAGCTCGTAGCAGGGTGTTCCTAAAAATTAGGTTCCTGAAAATTAGGGGACAGAGTTCGGCCCGTGTTCTGCCTAAGGCAGAGTTCGGCCCAAATTCTGTCTACCTTGGGTTAGAAAGTTTATATGGGCTAGATTGGTTTGGTGGTTTGGTTTTGTTCAGGGATTGTTTTGTTTTGCATGGTGGAGCTTGGAGAAGTAAGTCTAGGGGTTGAGATGACTCAGTGCGACTCAACTTACATGTTCCTAGACTCAATATATTGAAAAATTATAGACTGAGTACAAGTACATTTGTAATGTAACAGCTTTGTCGATAATGTCTGTCTTGAACTTGATATGTTATTTTGGATTGTAGATGATGTTCTCTCTTGAACTTGATGTGTCGTATGGATCATATCAGATATCAATTGTTAATTACATAAATCAGGTTGACTGTGATCCAGTTTGGGTCAATAATCTCCCCCATTTTGATAATTAACAAAATGATATTTGTATGTCTTAATATTCATACCTGGACACATGTTGAAGGAAAGAAGATCTTTTGCAAGTATGAAGTGGCTCCCCCACAAATGAATATTTCTGTCCTGGTACAAAAGCTTTATCCAAACATAACAAATAGATACAATGCATTTGCAATATCACATCTCAAGACATAAAATATTTCTCTTCCTCTGTCATTTAGCAAAATAGTGCATAGCTCCCCCGTAAAGGGATATAAAAATAGACAAAATGAAAGACCAAACACATAACATAACAATAACCAAACTTTAATAGTGAAACTAGCAGTTTGATAATCCAGCAGGTGAAACTTGCAGTCTTGTTGAAACATACATAAATTACATAGAGCATGAGGAAGGCATAGACAATCATGATCAAGATATACTAAATGAAGAACAATGGGAGAAGTGTGTAAAGACAAGTATATAAACTACATACCAAATGTAGAGTACCAAATAGAAAAGAGCTTGTCAAAACACAAAATAGTTGGTAAAACTAAAAGAATTTGATAATAATCAATAGATAGTTTAGCAACATGAAATCAAAGAAAGAAATCCAAAACATAATATGATATGAAATATTACTCTAATTTTGGAAGAGAATTATGAAATAAAGAATTTCAGACAAAAGCCATGGGGATTAGATAATTATAAATAATAGATATCAAAGAAGAAAGATACCACTTGGGATATTGAAATATATAAACTTGATATCAATTGAATATATAAACTTGAAACATTGATCAATGAAACTATGATAGTCACAATTGTCTACCGATAAATAGTGGAATAAAATAAAGGAATGATCAATATAAAGTAGAGCAATTGATATAAAATGATCTCATTATGTGCAAATCTATTTGCTTATCCAAAATTCATGCATTTCAACTCAATTACCTTATCATGCTATATGAATACCCTTTAGATAAACATGAAGGTAAAGGAGAAAAAAATACTTGAGAAGGACAAATTTAGTCGACTTGAATGCTCCTCCTTAAAGTAGTACCAATGTTGATACAAATCATTAGTTTTTAGTAAGTCCTCAAAAAGCCAAATCAATTAAGCATACTAGGAAAGCCAAATCAATGAAAGCACAATAGTCATCAAGTTAAGATACAAAAGTTAATATTAACAAGATGACCTATTTAACCCGTATAAGAGAGAGATAAAATAATAAAGATTATTGCAGACACTCTCATAAACCCTTCAAAATAAAAAAAAATATCATGACCTCAATGAGATATGAAATTGAAGAGAATATGGGTCCATGATGAACTAGGTATACGACATATTAATGGGTATAAATAAATTGAACCAATTTATTTGCTCTCCCTTAAAATATGCGTATCTAGTTCCAAAGCACTTATAGCATAAAATAGATATCTGCAAGATCTAGGGGTAAATCGACTATGGATTTCTTCCCCTTGCTCAATTCATATAAGGCTATAAAATCATCATAAAATGAATAATGTCATCTTTAGTCAAGAAGAGATATCCACTTAATAGCTACTAAAGATGAGAAATCAAAAGAATATTCCATTTTAGCACATGTAATCAAAAGATGACATACAGTAACCTATATAGTAGACTCTCATATTTAAATATGATAGATCAATGTGTGTTAGCTTTTGAGAAAAATGTCATCATGAGAAGGAATAAAGTCAATTAAATCAATCATGATGAAAGTCAAAATATAGAAAAATACAAAAAAAATACAACTCAAATATCATGTCCATGATTATCTAATTAAGAAATGATCAACCAATTTATTGCTTTGCATGGACTATGTATGTTTTACCACATATGTACCCATCAACGGGTAATAATCCAACCTTGCTAATACTAAATGAGAAACCAATGAAGTTCAAATAGTAAAGAGCATATGTGGTAACCATGAGTAGTCAAAGTAGAGTAATAAATTAACTTGATAACCACATAATTAGATAATATAGGACTACTCAACCATTAGGATCATTTATCAATAAAAGTAAACAAGATCCAACGAATCTCCTCAAGATGAAAATCCCAAATCTATATTTATAATAAAATCTTACAAATAGATGGAAAATATGGGAAAAGAGTCAATCTCATTTAAATTATTACATATTTAATCTAAAGAGATGTAGTACGATAATACGATAAAGTTATGACTCAAAGATGAGAGAAATTTAAGAGATGCGTACCAATGACTAATATGGGAGGAAGTTAAAATGATGAATCACAAACCTCAATGGAAACAAGATTTAAAAAAATTGTCAAACTAATTTTAGAGACCAAACATATGTATTTAAAATAGAATACAAATCTCATCAAGAAAATTCATAAATCTTGTTTTTGTAAGCTAGCATATTACATATAGATTGAAATTCAATAAGATATCTAGATGAGTGAAAGTGAACAAAAATTATGTAGCTTAACAATACATCGTAAATAAGAAAGCTACATAACTAATTAAGATTAATGAGGTAGGCCATTAATAGGATAAATGTGCTCATTAAATCTTAAGTCATTAACACTAATGATACATGCTTAAGCATAGAGTTCACAATAAGTGTAATACATTTTGAATGATCAAAATGATTTATATACTCTTTATTAAGCAAGGATAAGAGTATAAGATAGCAAGTAAATGAATTAGACTCTCATCAAGTAAAGGACAAAAGAGATGTTCATGAAAACACAATAGAACAAATCTCTTTGCCAAGTATTGAGATTAACCCAAGAAAATAAAATAATAGACTGATCTAGAGAATGCAAAATTATAGCCATTATGAAAATGTATTCTCCAGAAATGGAAAATCTCAACGCAAAAGCTCAACCCATAGTAGCTAAAGACATAAGAAATATGATGTATCAATTACATGTATTCTTATGTGCTGCAAAAATATCATTGGACAACAATAATTCAAAAGAAACATATATCCGTGAAATGAGCAAAGAAAGATCATTAAGATCAATAAAGCTAATTAAGAGCTAAAGATAGTAAGAGACATAATATTTTTTAAAGCTTTCATAGTGCACCATAGTAAAATATAAAGAAATATACTAGAAGGTGTGCACTAATTAAGGAGGTAAAATTAACAAGCAAGGTAAAACACAAAATCATGTGATCCTTAAAAGAACTTCCATAAATAGTTATGATCCTAACTTAAAGAAGTAAAACATATAAATATTTGAAGTTAGAAATCATTAATATTTTTTTTTAGAAATCATTAATATATATATATATATATATATATATATATATATATATATATATATATATATATATATATATATGAGGAAGGATAGGCATCCCCACAATTTTTGTATCCCCATGCATCCCCATGTTCACATCCGTTGGATGTGCTTTAAGTCATCTAATCTTAACCATTGGTAAATCAACGGTTAAGATTAGATGACTTAAAACACCATCCAACGGTGCAAATAGGGGGGATGCATGGGGATGCAAAAAGTGTGGGGATCTTGATCCTTCCTCTCTCTCTCTCTCTCTCTCTCTCTCTCTCTCTCTCTCTCTCTCTCTATATATATATATATATATATATATATATATATATATATATATATATATATCACAAATAGGCATACATGAAAGGATCAAAAATCAATTAAAATGCATGTATCCATAAAGTCAACCAAAAAGAAGCTAATAAGATATCATCAAAAGAAGGCTTTAAGGAAGAAGCTAATTGATTCCAGAAGAGATGCACAAATTTGGTTAAAGAAATCAATAGCTAAAGTATGGGATAAGCACAAATTTGAAGGAAGCAAGTATAATTAAATATTCTTCAAAAGAATATAAAACTATAGCTTAACTCATATGCCCACTTAAAGTTATTTATACCAAAAAAATAAATATAAGAAATACATGATCTACATGTAAATGGAGATTTAATGAATATAGTCATGTATCCTTAATGAATGTTTGAAAAACTATCACAAATTCAAAACACGTATAAATAGGCTTTATTAGGCAAATACATAATTGATTCATAAGAGGTTTAATCAAAATAAAAGATGAAAAATCAATAGTGAATATATTATGTAAACACAAGGTTAAAATGGAAGTATAAGTGTATACTTGTCAAGTGATAAGAAGCTTGTGCTAAATATATATATTCACAAATACCGATTAAGATAAATTTGACATATTAAATACAAATCGGCAAGAAGTAACTATCTCAAAACTTTTAAAGACGGAGAGTTAGAATCATATTAACTTAAATCATAACCAAGGTCCTATGGACTAGAGTGATATGCATGTTTTATAAATAAAGATTAAGAATAAGGAGCATGCATATATAAATGTGTTACGCTAATAGAAAATGAGTGATAAACTACATAGTGTGAACTAATCATTTAAGCTAAGTAACTAGTCATGCTAGATAAAAAAATAATAAGAAAATTAACTAAGCATGCTAGTATTATATCTCATATTGATTTATATAATAAGCAACTGAAGGATATCAATGTGAGCTAGTAGCAAGACATCAAGAGAAACATGCTAGATTCTACAAATATAAACCATTTAAAGAGAATCGTTTAGCATGTTACAAAAGTGGCTCTACTGGCCACACTTGTGTTTGTACAATTGCTTAGAAGATGACCTTTTAGCTTTGCAACCACTAACACGCTCCTCGGTGCTATGTCCCGATACAAGTAGCTCCATCTACAACATTAGGCGAAGACTTTGGTATCCAAATAAACTTGGATCCACATTTGTTAGCTTTAGTGACCCATATACTATTTACTCTAGCATTGGTCGAAAAACTCCTACGAATATGACAAGTTACCCTCATGTGTCCAATGCGAGAGCAATAGAAGCACCTAATACTAGTGTGTGCACATGTATCGAAATGAGCATAATTATGAACATGTGACATACTAGAATGATGAATATCTCTAGAGTGAGCGTGCATGGATTTGGTCTTAAGAATATCATGTTTTAATAGCAAATCATTATGCAAACAAGTAAGAGAATCAAATTTAGCATTTAAAGCATAATTCTCTTTTTCAAATAAAGCAATTCTAGAAATAAAATCATCATTTTATTTCTTTAAAGTGTCAATAGAAGAATCATTCAAATGATTTAGCTCATGTGTTTACCTCTTAAGATCTTCTATTGATGAGGAAAGAGATTTGATTTTCAAAATTAAAGCCTCATTCAAACTCTTTAAAGAAACAAAAGGTGAGTTTTGAGAATCAAGTCTACATATAAATCATTGTTTTTATTTCTCAAAACCTTATTAGATTCTTCTAAATGAATAACCTTTTCTGAAAGCTCCTTATTTGTAGAATGATAGTCATCAAAAATCTCCAAGGATTGGTTAGCCATGGCTTTCCACTTAGAGAATTTCTTGCATTTATAAGAAATATGATTATTCATGCTATTAGAAGTAAAACCCTCTTTATCGGAGGAGGAGGAATATGATGCCATAGAAAAATTAACAAGGATCTACTCTAAGGATGTTAAGCCTAACAATAGAGACCTTGCTCTGATACCAATTGAAGTTACGTGTAGGCAACTCTATAGGGGGGTGAATAGAGTTTGTGTCAAAAATAACCAAATTTTTTTTAACTCTATGCCAGTCCAGAAGCAACTACAAATAGAATAAATAATCAGAGTAGTAATGCAGAAATTAAGAGAGATCAGAAGAGCATACACAAACACAGCGATATAACCTGGTTTTCCTCGTAGAGGATGTCATGACCCGCACCCAGTGTAAGGGCACGAGACCGTGGGTACGTCCAGCCTACGCCGCAGTGTCGATGGTAGAACGCTGTCCTAGGTCTCAAACAACTAACACAGTATAAATATAACTGTACAAAATATACTCTCCAAACGGAGGACATCTCAGAAGATACAACTCAATCACAAAAACTAGGGGTAGATAAACAGTACGATAAGATAGATATGAAATCCACGGAGTGAGATACAACCAGAATTGAAATAAGTCTAAGTGTTATCAACACCACCACATAAAATCTGAATAATACAAACTCAAAGACAACACAAATAAGAAAGACAAAGGCTAGCAATCTAGCCTAAGAACTATGGTAGTCTCCTATCTTGAAAGACAAAGCCTAGCAACTGGACCCTCCTGAGGGTCGAGGTCGCAAGTGTCGTCTATGCCAGCTCCATAAAAGGTAGTGCCAAGGGTCCTCCAAGTTATCTGTAATATTTTGTCAACGGGTCCAATTAGGACAGGAACGAGCACATATCTCCAAAACAGATCCAAAACATAGTAGAAAATATATAACAAGCAGTAGAATAAAATACATGACGTACTGTAAAGAAGTACAAGAAATACAGTTGATATGGATAAGTAAATGGAATCATGAAATATAGTAAGAAACTATGAACTATACTAAATATACGTGTTTTAGAGCACAAGATAATCATGTGATGGGCATAAGGCCAAGTGGGAGATCCTCGGACACCTGCTCGGGATGGAGTATTGCCTCTGGGTTGGGTCCAGATTGAGCAGGATCAGGTTCATGCTAAGCCCATCCTTGGCCAAAATAAAGAGCGCCGAAGATAGGGGGTCGCCATAGCGGACCCGCGGAACGTGGGAAGGAAGCCGTGAGTGATCTCGTTGATCATGATGGAGAACCTACAATAACAGACGCTGTGGTATATCAAATCAACCTACTGATTGTTGAAGCCAAACCTACACAAAATGTCGAGGAGGTACTGCCAGTCAAGCCAATCATATGCTTTGAGCATATCAAGTTTGAGCGCGATGTTCCCTCCCCTCTTCTTCTTTCCAGTGTCGAGATCAGCTCCTGCGCCAACAAAATATTATCAGCAATTTCCTTCCCACGAATAAAGCTGCTTTGCTCGGGCAAGATGATGGTCGGAAGGAAGGCTGCTAATCTGTTAGCAATCAATTTGGAAAATATCTTATTAGAGTAAATGCAAAGGATAATAGGTCAAAAATTGGCAAAGGCCTCCGGAGTGGTCATCTTCGGGATGAGAACAATCTTGGTATGGGTAATGGACGTCGGCAGAGGGAAGCCAACGAACAGAAGTTGCGCCACTTCCACCAAATCCTTTTTGATAATCCCCCAACACTCGATGAAGAGCAGGCCAGACAAGCCATCCGGTCTCGGTGCCCCACCCGAGTCCATCTGACTAATGATGTCGTGGATCTCCTCATTTGTCGGAGATGCCTTGAGCCGAACATTGTCCTCCTCCGAGACTAAGCTGGGGATCACGCCCAAGAAAGCGTCGTCCGTGCGAACCATACCCTTGTTGAAGAGGGACGTATAGAAGTATAGAAAATATAGGGTTCAAGCGGATCACAAATTGCCGCATATGTACTTTGGTCCAAACAGGTCCGCATAAAGGAAAGCATATGACAGATTCAGTGCCTTATGCGGCCCATCGACAACCAGCTGCAGAAGAAAGATATGCGGCCAAGAGGATCAGTTCGTCTGATAAAGCTGACAAGTTCTGTCAAAACTGACAAAAATGACAGCTCTGATACTTTGACAAAAAGATAAGACATGAGACGTCACACAAAAACAGGGTTCATACGCCTTCATACGGCCAGAAGGAGTGTCACCTAAGCCGCATGAACCATATGCGGCTTAAGCATATGCGGCCCCAAAGTCTTCGAACTTCATGCGGCCAAGAGTAACTGTGATCCATGCCGCATGAGATTTATGCGGCCAAAATACAGAATCTATGCGGCTTAAATCCTTAAGCTATGTCTAGGCTAAGGAAGTTTGCGACTTAAGTCGCATGAGTCTCATGCGGCCCCACATGGACGAGAATTGAGAGATCTATGCGGCTCAAAATGATTCCTGCGACATGACACGTGGCAAGCTGACCAAGTCTTAACTACCCAGATTTGCTGCAACAAAATCCTAACAAATCGATAGATGGCGGCCAAAGAGCGGGTCTTTACATGCCAATTAGCCACGTGGCCACAGTCCATCTATGCGGCTCGACATACATTCTATTATAAATAGCAGGGTGCCATACTCCTGCAAAAGGCTGGCAACCTTCAAAAAAGCAATTTCTTCAAGAGCTAAAGACTGCGTCAGATAGTCCAAGGAGTAAGGCACAGTTGATAGCACTTTTCCGAGCCTCTACCGTCACCCCCAGAATCAAAACTAAACAATTGTGCTTTGATTGTTTCCTAGGATTTCTTTCTAGGCTTTACTTTGTACAAGCGAGTTTGCAATCAATTTCAATGTTCCTGTAATACCTGTCTTTAATTTTTTTATGGCAAACACGATGGCGACTCTGCTGGGGACGTCCTTCTCTTCCGATGAGAAGTTGGTGACGCAATCTGACGTATCCAAGCTCGGATCTACACAGCAGATGCTTGTGGTTTGTTTTGACCAACAAGCCTTCGAAGAATTGCTCTCTGAAGGGAGCGCCAGCCCGTCACAGAAGCGAGCCAACCCAAAGAGGACTCGCAGGACGTCGGCGCGCAAAACTGTTGCCTCCGACTTGTTCTCGAAGAAGCTCCTTCTACAGCCCAAGACGGTGACCAAGGCTCTCCTGCGGCTTTACTTTCGACCGCAGAGGACCCCACTATCCCTAAATCCAGTACAGGAAAACACTACGATGATGAGTTTTTAGGGACACAAGGGAAATCTATGCGGACAAAGAAGAAGCCGCATAAAAGAGATGGGCAGTCTGTCCATACGGAAAGCCAACTCTGGCTGCAGGAAGATGGCCCATGCGGCAGCCAACTCTGGCCGCAGGAAGATGGCCTATGTGGCAGCCAGCTCTGGCCGCAGGAAGACAGCCCATGCGGCAGCCAATCCTGGCCTCAAACAGGATGTCTCATGGGGTCCTGTCAGAAGTTCTGTGTTCAACCGTCTCTCATGCAGGCCCGACTTCATGCGGCCCACTGAGAATGTGGGATGTATTAATCTGGACCCTTTTTACTATGCACCTTCGGGCGCTCAGTCAAAAAAGTCTAGGGTCGTACGGGCCGAACAAGCCTAGTCAACTGTCCAAGTTACCGACTGTCAGCGGGCCCCGTTAACTGTTATGCGGGCTCCTGATGGAAAATTATACAGAAACACCTGCGTCCAGTCCTCCAGGGCTAACGGACAGGGTGAGTCTTTAAAGTCTCGCTCCAACGATCCAGAGCAAATGCTTTTACTAGCCACGGATCAGGGAGCAAACATGATACCTAAGTACCTATGCACTAGGGATACCAGAGTCCACAATTTTGGTGCAAAGGTAAATCAATTTACTACCGACTTGCGTGAGGTGATTACTCACAAACGTAAGGTGGCAGCATTGGCATGCAATGAGTCCCTCTCGGGACGTCGTTGCACCCGAGTCATCATCAACTGCAGCTGTGACAAATCAGCAGTACCTAAAGGTCGGTAGTCAGTTTTCCAACGACTGCAGTAGCCAGCACCTATCCGACAACAACTCAAGAAATAGGTGCAAATTTCGGGGGACGAGGAGTTTCTTTTCGTCTCATGTAATTCAACTCAAAAGGTTTCTCTTGGCAAGGGAGGAAAGAAGACAGGCTCTTCTAGCCCGACAATCTCAACCAGTATTACAAGGAGACCCTCATCTGGAGGGTTCCCATTGACAACCACAGGGGGTGTCTACTTAGGCACTCGATCCAAAAAGAAGCTTCCAACACCCGGGGGTGCACCTTCGACCTCCTTGAGAGTAGATGAAGCTGGGGATAGCAGTCCCCTCAATATATACGACAACCCGGTGTACCAAGAGCACATACAGGGGGTAGAGGTCCCCCAGAACGGCGCAACAGACTTGGATTTCCCTGAGGGCCACTACCCTCACCAAGATAATGCGACATCCTGCATGGGGGGTTGCACCCCTTCCGAGTCCGAGGAGGAAGACATTTCGATATTCTCCGATGATTTTTTGACACGGGGGTATGACACATAGAGCACCTCTGCTACGGTCCCTTCCACCTTTATCCACGTACGAATAGTCTTTATGGCCAACGATGATCATGAGACGCCTTCTGATCGACAATGTCTAGAAGTACTTGAAGCCATGCTCCTGTCATTGGTCAAGTCCGTGGACGAAATCAAAGCCGCCTTGCCAACCCAACCGGCAAGGATGCCCGAACAAACAAGCTTGGGACCGCAGTCAACGCGGACTCAAATATGACCGCCCCTCCTTTGGGTGATGATCCCTTAGGAGCATCCGTTCCTTCTGCTGCAGATGAAGCCAAGGAGGGATGTCCAGGAGCTTAGAGCAATGTTCAATGCCTGAGACTCCTCTCGGGACCTCAGAATACGACAGCCATATCCAGTTGCATGGAGAGATGTGCCTTTTCCACCACGGTACAAGCCATTCCATATCGATTCTTATGACGAGAAGACCTCTGCTAGTCGATACATGACTTATTTTGAGGTCACAACCGACCACTTGCCGTATAGTGATGCCATCCTCACACGATTATTCATCGGAGCATTGGAGGAGATCGCGTTCGACTGGTACCGTAACCTTCCCGATAACTGCATCCATTCTTTTGATGGCTTCAAGCACATGTTCCTGGAAAGATTCTACGAAGTGGGGCATGATGTAGCGATGTCATCTCTCATGGACGTCGTTTAGGGAGAGAGGGAGCTAAGAAGGAACTATATCGAGCGGTTCTGCCAAACCGCAATGAGATTGCCCCAAGGCAATCCCGAGAGCTTCTTGATTGAAATCTGCCAGAAGAAGTTGCTCCCTGCAATTAGCCTCTGGATGGGTGACGATCAGTTCAGGGATTGGACGACCTTCATCATAAGTGCTACCAATGCAGAGGCAAAATAGAAGAAAGCTCGCCAGCTGGGATTACACATCCCAGACAGAGAGGATAAGGGCAGACGTCATGGTTCCACCCCCAACAACAACAACAGTGGCGTCACCGCCAACCGGAACAATAAGGGCAAATAGGCCATGGTCGCTGATGCGACTCAGAAGTCCGAACAAAAACAGGCGAAAGGTCTGTGGCCTAAGGTTAATTACTCATTTGAAGATAGTCATGTCAAACCTATCTTCGATATGCTCTTGCAAGGGGGTAGGATCCAGCTCCCTCTACCAAGGCACGAGCCCCGAGCGGTAGAAATGGAGGGCCCAAAGTATTGTCGCTTCTACCGCTATGTCCATCATGCCACTCATGATTGCTTCCAACTAAAGCGGTACATTCAGAGTCTTATCGACTCTAAAGCTCTGTCGATAGACTTTGAAGAGGTTACCGTGGCGGCGAACATGGTGTCTATTCAGTTCGGCGACTTCCCTCCAACAAGCACTCCAGACGGGGTAATACCTGTCCCTCGGGCAACGATAGAGGTTACTAATCTTCCACCCGTCTGGAGCCAGACCTCTGGATTGGTACCTCTCACCACATCGCGAGGAGAGATCATGTGGGTGCATCCAGACTTAGTGCCCGAAGTTACCCAGGAGGTGTCATCTCCTACCAATATGAAAAAGGGCAGAAAGTCTAAATCCTGTCATACAATTTCAGCCGAGGCTGAGGAAGCTGCAGCCATTGTTACCCGGTCTGGAGCACAAGTCCAGCCCGCACGGGATAGTTCAGCCGAAGATCCTCAGCTGGAAACGTTGCCTTCCTTTGATATTCCAAGGCCATCTCAGCCTCCACTGGCAGATAAATTCAAGCCAAAGGAAACCCGCTTCGACAGGCCACTCAGTAATGATGTACCTCAGGGATTGGAGAGACCTTACAACTTTGACATATTGGCACAATTGGCTAATACGCCAGCAAAGTTGTCGTTGTACGAGCTCCTAAGGCTCTCCAAGGATCTTCGTGTCGTATTAAGCGAAGCACTCCAAAAAGCTGATGCCTACTTAGCTCAGGTCAAGCCTCTAGGGGAAGACCCGCCGACAGATCTACAGGGCAGCGATAGCACAGATGCAAAGCCCAACATCATATTTACTCCTCAGGACATATTGATCAAGTCCAATTCGCATGATCGCCCCTTGTACTACACGGGATACATAGGCGACATCAAGGTTCGGATGCATATCGACCCTGGCTCGTCAATAAGCATCATCCCGAAAAGCTTGCTCCAACTTCTTGACATCCCTATGCATCGGCTAGCGGCGACCAACACTGCCATTAGCAGTTTTAACTCAGGAAGGAGTATCCCCTAGGAAAGATCTGGTTGAAGTGCCAGATTGGTGACCTGAAGACGGAGGTCACCTGCTACGTCATAGATGCAGACACCTCCTACAACATCCTCCTAGGATGTCCGTGGATACATGACAATATGATCGTGCCATCCACCCTTCACCAGTGTCTCAAGTATGTCAGTAAGCACGGTTCCGTGAAAACTGAATTCGCCGACAGCGATCCCTTCAAAGGGGTTGAATCTTATTACTCTTCGGAGGCTTGTCTATATGACAAATCCAGGAAACATATAACTGACCAACTGGAAGCCATCACAGGGCCAGAAGAACCCTTGAGAATTTGTCTCCAAGCCCGCAAACCGGGCAAGGCCGCACCCTCGTCGCAACCTTGCATAAAGAGGTGCTCGGTTCTCCTGCCTCACCTACGCAGTTGGAACCAATGGTCATCCGTCTCCCGAGATCCAGCCAGGAGCCAAAACCTGTCATAGGGCCAATGGTGATTCGACTATCGAAATCCAATCAAAGGAAACAGGAAGATGCAAGGCCCTCTGTAACACCGATGGTAATCTGATTGCCAAAATCCACTCAAAGGCGACCGGAAGACACAAAGTTCCTTGCTGAGCCAATTGTCATCCGTCTTCCCAAGACGAGCCAGCAGCCAAGTGTCAATTTGACACTCTCAGGCAAGTCAATATCTCAAGCTGAACCCTTGGTGGTCAAGTTGCCCAAGATAGCATCCCGACCTCTAAGCTCGTAGGGTGTAGCCAAAGGGGACGAAGAACTCGCCAAATACTTGGTTACACAGGTGGATAGCCCCTCTCATGATGATGTAATCCCTGTGGACAAAATTTCTTATTTCATCAATAAGAGGCTGCCGTTAGACTATTATGAGTATGATAAGCCTAATCTAACATATGTTGCACGGGACTGTCTAGACGTTAGCCTGTACACACGGGTGACAAACGTCTATACTCCAAATCAACTTGCTCCCATTAAAGGTGCTTACTTCCTGGTCCCAGACAGAAGAGGATGGGATCACACGATCATCTTTGGCCAAAAAGAAGGTCCTCAATCTTTCACGCCACAAGTGTCCGATCTCGGACCCAACGTTGGAAGATTACCGCTCTACCTATATAGTCCTCAAGCCAAGTACTTCATGCAAAAGCAGGGGTACGACATGGAGGCTACCCCGGATCTAAATCACAGCAGTGGTCGACGATTGCCTCTACAGCCATCGGTACCGGCAGAAAAATCTCAGGACCATTATCACAAATCCAGACGCGACCTCGGGTATGTTACTCCACCAACAACACCCAAAAGTTCTGATAAAGAATGCGAATGGCACTCTCATTCGTCCGAGTCACCCACTTACGACTCTGATAGCAGTATTGGTGATATATTTAGATAGACATTATCTGTCAACATGACATACGCTGATATCGAAGAGGAAGACGAAGATCTACTTGAACCACTTCAGTTGGAGCCGTGGGTCCAGCAACTAGACGCACAACGGGAGAAATGCTTTGAACTTCGTGATCCTCCCACTGAGGATGAGGTTATGCAAGTTAACCTCGATGATGAATCCTCTCCAAAGCCAATCTTCGTCAGTAAAAGCCTGACAGACGGTGAGCGAGAGTCGTTGTTATAACTCGTCAGATAATACATCGACGTCTTCGTCTGGAGCTATGAAGACATGCCAGGGCTAAACCCCGAGATTGTACTTCATAAGCTCAACATTTATCCAGCCGCAAAACCAGTCAAACAACAGCAGCGGCGGTTTCGTCCAGACATCATGAATTCCATTGAAACGGAAGTAAACAAGCTCATAGCTAGCGGTTTCATCCGTGAAGAGCAGCACCCAGACTGGGTAGACAACGTAGTACCAGTCATCAAGAAGAATAAAAAAGATCCAAATTTGCATCGATTTTCGCAATCTGAATGCGGCATGCCCTAAGGATGAATTCCCTCTTCCGATCACTGACATAATGATCGATAATACGTGTGGCTTCGAGCGCATGTCTTTTATGGATGGTTTTTCAAGATACAATCAAATCAAAATGTCTCCTGATGACGAGAAGCATATATTATTCTGAACATCGATCGGCGTATATTGTTATTCGGTCATGCCCTTTGGCCTGAAGAACGTCGGTGCTACATATCAACGGGCTATGAGTGTCATCTTCAGAGATCATTTGCGCAAGACAATGGAGTGTTACATTGACGACATCGTCGTCAAGAGCCGCTTAAAAAATGATCATTTACATGATTTGAGAACAATATTCGACCTCATGCGAACGCACAACCTGAAGATGAATCCCACCAAGTCTTTCCTGGGGGTGTCTAGCGGAAAGTTCTTGGGCTTTGTCATTACTTCCCGGGGCATTCACATAGATCCCGACAAAACAAAAGCAATCCTGGAGATGAGTCCACCAAGAAACCTCCGTGAACTCCGTGGCCTTCAGGGAAGACTAGCCTATATCAGGAGGTTTATATCTAACCTCTCAGGGCGATGTCAACCCTTCACTCAACTCATGAGGAAAGGTGTCTCTTTCGTATGGAACGAGAAATGTCAGCGTGTCTTCGATGATATTAAGGAGTACCTGAAGAACCCGCCCGTTCTAGTAGTCCCGATCTCCGGAAGGCCCTTCCTGCTCTATGTACGGGCAATGGAACACTCCCTCGGTGCTTTGCTAGCACAGAATAATGACGCGGGACATGTACAAGCCATTTACTATCTCAGTCGGATGATGGTAGGACCGGAACATAGGTACACCGCCATGGAGAAGGAGTATCTTGCCCTAGTGTTTGCCATTCAGAAAATACGACACTATGTGACAGGACAGACCATCCATGTTGTTTCACGAGTTAATCCTCTAAGGGTTCTCATGACCAAGCCAGGCGCACCCAGTTCTCGTCTAGCCACCTGGGCGATACTGTTATCCCCATACGACATGGTTTTTGTTCTGCAGGAGGCTATCAAAGGTCAAGCCCTGGCTGACTTCTTAGCAGCCCATCCAGGTTCAGAAACAACCAAAATTTATGAAGAAATTCCCGACGAAGTCGTCACCTTGAACATGACTTCGCACGACGCTATTTGGCGAATGTTCTTTGACGGTGCTTCAAGAACGGGGCCACAAGGTGATATCGTCGCCGGAGTCGGGGTAGTGTTAATTTCCCCATCCGAGTTGGTGGTCAATCGAGCATATTCTCTTACAGAACCCTGTTCAAACAACGTAGCCGAATATAACGCTCTGGTCATCGGACTCCAACTCACAAAAGAAGTGGAGATCAAGTACCTGGAAGCATATGGTGACTCGTAGTTGGTTGTTAACCAGATTCGATGTTTATACGAGATTCGCAATGAGGACCTGATTCCCTATTATCAAACAGCAATTGCCATCATTATGACCTTAGAAGGATTCTTTATAGAGCACGTTCCTAGGCTCCAAAATATCGAAGTCGATGCCATAGTAGGTCTCGCCGCTTCCTTGGCACTTCCAAATGATACTCATCATCTAGTCGACATAATAGGCCATGAGATAGTCTGTCCCAGGAACAATCTTCAACTGGGTACGAGTTACTCCGTCCAGATAACCAGCGACGTACAAGACTGGAGACACTCGCTCATCGACTTTGCAGTCTATGGAATTCTGCCAGAGAACGTAAAGGAAGCAACTTCAATCAGAAGACGCTCCCTCAGATTCTTCTATGATACGGAGACAAAAATGTTATATCGACGGTCCTACGAAGGGCTACTATTAAGATACATGTCAAATGCAGAAGCCAAAGAAACCTTACGTGAAGCTCATGACGGCACTTGTGGGGCTCACCAACCTAGCCCGAATTTGCAAGATCGTCTCCGCCAGATGGGTTATTACTGGCCCACGATGGTAGCAGATGCAGTTGATTATGCAAAGAAGTGCAAGGCTTGCCAGATCCCCGCAGATTTCATACATCTGCCATCTGAATTCTTGTATCCGACAATAGCCTCTTGGCCATTTGAAGCATGGGGAATCGACATCATTGGGCTAATCACCCCGTCGTCGTCTAGAGGGCATCGGTTCATACTTTCAATCACCGATTACTTCTCCAAATGGGCGAAAGCTGTTCAGCTAGTAGAGGTTAAGACATCGAACGTGATTAGCTTCATAAAATATCACGTCATCTACCGTTTTGGACTGCCCCGGAGGATTATTCACGATAATGGTCCACAGTTCGCAAGCCATGCTTTTTATCGATTTTGTGATAAGAATCGGAATCAGAACATGGCTTCAACAGCATATAACCCATCGGCTAACGGTCTGGCTGAAGCTTTCAACAAAACCATAATCAAGCTCCTCAAAAAGTTCGTGTCCGCAAACAAACGCGACTGGAATGAAAAGCTTGGCGAGTGCTTATGGGGACATCGTACCACAATTCGGACGGCAACAGGAAATACACCATTCTCTTTAGTTTATGGGAGCGAGGCAGTCCTCCTATTGGATACTCAGATTCCCTCACTTCGAGTGGCCCTTACTTACCTGTTAACGTCAGACGATAACTACCGCCGACGGCTACATGAGTTGGAAGCATTAGATGAGAAGCGTTTACAAGCTCAACAAAGCATAGAACTCTACCAAGCGCGCATCTCTCGGGCTTTCAACAAGAATGTCAAGCAGAGAATATTCTAAGTCGGCGATCTTGTCTTGGCCATTCGCAGACCAATGGTCATGACTCACAAGACCCCCGACAAATTATAGCCTAAATGGGAGGGTCCGTTCATCATCGAGACCGTATTCTCCAACGGCGCGTACCGTCTCGCAAAACAAAATGGAGACTTGCTTATGATGCCCATCAACGGCAAGTTCCTCAAAAAATATTATGTCTGAACGACATCTTCCAACTATCTCTTAGATTTTGAGTTACCCTCTGGTTGAACTTACACTCTGACCTCAAAATCTTCCAGATTGTTGAGTTATATACCCTCAGGTATCACTGAACTTACTCCCTGACTGCTCCGAATGGATTCATATCTCTCCTAGTCATATCTATGAACTTCCACATTAAATGTTTTTCTCTACCAGAGTTTGCCTCAAAATCTATTACATACACCACCAGTGCGCAGAAGGGTAGTAGGTCTATCAAACTTGTCCTAAATCTATTACTCGCACCATCAGTGCACAAAAAGGGTAATAGTTCCACAAAATTCTTCAACAAAAAAATAACCACGTCCATATTACGTCTGAGTTGTTTTCCCATCAATCACAAACAAATCACCCAATGCATAGAACTTCCACATTGATAGCACCTCTGAGTTGTTCTGTGTACCCCCATTATGCCTACTCCCACCATGTCCTCACTACACCAAAATAGCTATTTTGGAACATTAGACATTTTTTATTTTGGAACGCTTTTTGGGCGTACCTAGGCGCTGGAACGGAGTGTAAGTGTTCCAGATTAGAAAGACGTTCCTGATATAAATATTTTTAATTTTTAGAAAAATTATTTATTTGGGTACACTTTTATAGTGTTCCAAATACGTTTCAAATGAGAATGTCATACATGTACATCCCATGCGTTTAGAAGGAAAGCGTTCCAGTAAAAAAAATCCTTTTTTCCCTGATGTCCTTTATTTCCACCCCCTTCCCCCCAAAACCTCCTATCCTCCCAAATTGACGATCAAACCTTCCTCGACCATTCTGCTCACACTCTCATCGCCTCCGTTACTGCAGCCATTTCTCCCAGATCTCGATCCATCTCCCAGTTTTATTTTCGAGTTTGCTTTGCTGTTGTCTGCAATCTTGCGACTCATGGAAGTTCCAGTGCTCCAGATGGACAATCCAAGGAATTTGTCGTGACATTTTCATTTCCTGTTGTCCATAACTCTTCATCTGAAGGGATTTTTATCGAGTGGAATAGGGTTTTTAATATTAAGGAGACTGTAAGTTTCTTCTTTAAGTGTTTTTCTGTGATGATTCATGTTGTTATGTTGTTATATGTGTTATAATATTGCATCAAGATTTATGCGTAGAGAAAACGCAATATGATTATAGTTGTTATGCTAAGAAGGGAATATGTTTCACATTGAAGAGAAACCTTTATTTCCTTAGTTTTTATTTTCTACCCATCAATTAAGTAATTTTCCATTTGTTTCCTAATATAGAAATGAGCAAACGACCACAGCCTTGTTTTTATCTCCCGTTTTATTTTCTTTCCTTCTTCCAAATTTCCTACTGTCGCCTCTGGCCGTCGTCAACGAATCTCTCACTGTTCGATAGAGGTTAGTTTCCAAATTTTCATTTTCGATTTGTCTAGGTTTCTCATTTTTTGGGGTTTTATTTGGTAGTAGGGAGCACAGGTCCATGTGATGTTTGGACAAGAAGACATTCTCAATCAGTTCTTGATCCCGTCAAAAAAGGTAATCGCTACATTTCAGATCTAACATAGCTCAGTAAGACAGCCGCTTATGTTGTACGGACACAGTACAGACGACGACACTGACATAACACTGATACGTGTCCAAAACGACACGACTCTTGGACACTGCACTACTTATGGAGTGTCTTTGCTTCCTAGACCACAGCATTGTGTTTCTCACTCTTGGATGAGGCAAATTTAACACACAAAATTGCACGACTTCAGAGTGACAGTGCAGGTGATATATTAAGGTTCTGATACACATGTTTTCTTGTTTTGTTGACTTTGTTTCCTTATTTAGTATGTGATGTTTGTTGCTTATCAGTATAATGTGGACATGCACCACACCGAAATCACTTCATATGGCGATAGCTCAACAGTCGATAGACATGAGTCTAATGTTTGAGGATATGTCCCTAACATGGATTTTAAAGTTTATTATTCCCACCTTTTATCTCAAAATAAAAGGTTTTCATTAGAAATGGAACAACTATAGTGATCCTTGTGGAACTATAATACTATTCCATATTGTTTCTAGTTTCTAATATCAAAACATACAATTCAAAATTACTTGATTACTCATTACTGTTGTTGGGAAGTAAATTGTTACATTAGTGATTAATCCCATAATGTTTTATCCATTAAAATGAAATTATGAGAACTTAAAATTAATACCAATACCCCATGTTGTGAAATCCCAAGATTTAGGCCCATGTTATGAACGCAATCTCTTCTCCCTCCACCCCTACCCCAATCCCCCCGCTTGTGTGGAGTGGATTCATTCAGAGTTGAGATTATAAATAAAAATACAGAAAAATGATGCTCGTTCAAGAAATACACACAAGTCTTACTCCACTTGAATGCAGCCTCCCAAGATGGTTCATCAAGATAATTTTTCAAGCATCCACATATTTCTCTTCACTCAAGTCATCAAACATCTCTCCTCCAACATCCCACATCGAGTAGGGCCTTGATTGTAGATTTAATCTTCCTTGATAAAAGATGAAGATTATGATGAACAAATATCACATTTGAGAAGACCGAATATGTCGTTGTTTGAATACGAAACGAAGGTTGTTGTGCAGCCTTATGGCCATGCCTCCAGCGAGAAAGAATTACGAAGAAAAGAAAAATATGAGGAGTGAGGTAGATACAGATGAAAAAAGATGGTTCGTCTTTTGTATGTTTATTATTATGCATGTTTCTCTATAACATTTATTAAAAAAGCTTGCATCTTCATATTCTTTCTGCGATTCCAAGACCGGATTGCGAAAAACGATCCTAATGGTCAACGCGTATCTCAAGCATGTCGAGTGATTGGGTACGGGCCCAAATGATTAGGTACGTATCCAAAGTGTATCCGTGCGTATCCGAGCGTATCGTACCTATTTTGTGTATCCGGTGCGGGATACACAAGTCCTTGGACGTATCTGTGCATCACATGTTGTCCATGAGGACCATGACGGATAGCTCAGGACCTTGGCCGCTTTTTACAATATTGATTTGGATATCCATCCAGACATTGGTGAAAATTTGTAAATCTGATCCTAATCAGCTAGTCCATCCTATTTTAGTATATGCCCTTTAGCAGGGTTGGTCCTGACCCAGGACAGGTCGGACAATAGCCCAGGGTCCAAAATTTCAAGAGATCAAAAAAATTAGATTCTTTTTTTTATGTATATAATGTTTGGTAGTATTTTAAATATTAGTGCTCACATAATATAGCAAATGAGTTACTTAGCAAAGTTGGTTTTCACATACACCTCATATGTAAGGAGTCACAAGTTTGAGGTCTAGTCATCTTGTTGTTTTTTACGAATTAGTCAGCTTTTTTTATATTTTTTTATGAGGGGCACTATTTTGATTTTGTACGAGGGGCACCATTTTAATATTTGTCCTGGGCACCCAAAAACTCAGGACCAGCCTTGCCCTTTGGGAGCTTCATCCTCTTTTATGATGCTACTTTTATATGTAAATTAAAGATTGAATAACAAGTGGGACACACCTGTTCCTCAACCCAAAAATAGTTTGTGATGTGGAAATGTCCTCCTATTTGATAATCCTATTAGCCTACGAGTTACTTTATTCAACTCATTGGTGTTATATATATCCTTCTTAGTTTCAGAAAAACTTTACTTCATGTTTCTGTGGTTTATTTTAACCATGTAAATGATATTTAGTTTGCTACCTACTTCTATAAATTTCTGAGTATGGTGTGGGTAAAGAAATAAGAGGAAGTGTAAGTGGAAAAGAGTAGAACACAACAATGGAAGTCTATTGATAATCGATGTGAAGTTTAAACTTCAAACTGATACCAATTGGCCATCACCATTGTAGCTAGTTCAAACTTCAAAGTTTGGTATTTTGGAACCCCCTTTGGTAGCTAGTTCAAAACTCTATGTCAGATGAGACTATTATTTCATCACAACTACATCAAAAGGAGCTTTGCTATTCCTACAACCAAATTTTTACAACCCCCTTACAACCGCCACGTGTTGGATTTCGATTGGAGGAGAGGAGGAGTGGCAGGGTTGGGTGGAGTCCATGTAGCAGGGGGTACGAGGGGAGGTGGGACCCGGTAGGACCCAGGGGTGGAAGAGAGAGGTTGTAAGAAGGTTGTAAGAATTTGGTTGTAGACTTAGCATTTTCCATCAAAAGATGCTTTAATATAGAAGTGTATGTACTTTTGAGTTTTGCCCACTTCTTGAAAATCAATATGACATGGAAAATATGTAGCTTATGTACATGTGCATTGCTTTCTACTTCTGTTGTCAAGTAGACTCTCGTTTCTGCTTCATTTTTTTCGATTATTTTAACTGCTGCTTTGGATTGTGAACAAATAATCTGGGCAGCTCGGATTTAGATAATTATGAGTTTGCCACTCAGGAAATTGAAACCAAATTGTGAAATGCAGTCTAGTATAGCAAAACTGAATTTACTGTCGTAGTCCAAGATCAGGTGACAAAATGTAGTTAAGAATGTGTGTGCAATGTGCAAGGGGATCTGGCAATTTCAAGGATTTTTTTTTGCGATGCTGTATGTACAAGGCTTTGCTTGAACAGAAGCAAGCTTGGCGAGTACAAAGGGTTCTAACATATGTGAAACCAATCTGGTTCTTTTTTCAGGGATTTCGGAAAATAGCAACTTAAGAAAATCACCATTCAGGGAAAGTTGCCATTTCAGATAAAGGCGTGGCAGATATCCAATGTCGGAAATCTGAATTTTTATTTTTATTTTCCCTGAAACCTTGTGTTGATAAGAATAATGTTTCAAAATAGAAACAAAAATGTTATGTGTTTTTTCTTTGTGTCTCATTGAATGAATAAGTTCTTGTGGTCAAATTATTTTGTTCATGGTTTTAAACAATCTTCTTTGAAATGTCTACAGGCTGTCACATTTTTTTGCTTCCTCGGTAATTATCGCTCCAAACGTCAAGTGTCAGAGGAATGGAAGAGGAATTGTTCACAACTCTCGGATATTATTTTAGCATTGTAGTTAGTTTAGTAAAGTTGTGTTAACAAAATTTATTCAAGACATTTTGAATTTATTAGTCTATGTAGCTTTAACAATAACTATTTTCCATGTACTTGTGCTATGGAAGTTTGTTTACTTTCATTTATATTTTGATGAGTTACATTCATAAAATCTTAAGATTACAAGATATTGTCAATTGCCATTATGTTACAAACTTTCTTAGATTTTCTTGAAATGCTACAGGTTCTGTAATTCATAGCATAACCACTTATGATGTAATATATTGTCTATATATTATTATGATATGGACAACAAAGTAGGAACAAAATTTGTCCTTCACAAACTCGGAACACTTTTTAGTCATTACAGTAAATGGGCAAAAAAAATAAATCTAAAATAATATGTTAGGAACGCATTTATGGTGTTCCAAATCTGGAACACATTTTAGCCGTTCCAGTTAGTAGAACATAAACTAATCTGAAACACTTTGTTAGGTACGCTTTATTGGTGTTCCAAATCTGGAACGCCTTTAAACCGTTCCAATATATGTTTCTTGGAACACTTTAATTCCGTTCCAAGAAATTTGGCAGCCCAAAAATAGGCACGGAATATATGTGTTCCAGAAATTATTTGGAACATAATTCCTCCGTTCCAAAATGGCTATTTTGGTGTAGTGTGGCCTCATTACCTCTGAGTAGGAAGGCTCTGTTTTGACCCATATTTACCACGTCCTCATTACCTCTGAGTAAATATGTTGGTTTTCCCTCCACTTATTATCAGTACTCGCATCGCCAGTACACAAAAAGGGTAGTAAGTCCGTAAAAGTCATCCTAATCTATTACTCGCACCATCGGTGTACCAAAGAGTAGTAGGTCCACAAAATATCATTCAAATCTATTTGCTCACATTTCCAGATGCACAAAATGGCAATAGGTCCACAAAATTCTCCAGTGAGATGTCCTTTATCAAAAACACAAATGCTATATTAGGCCCTCTAGTACAAGCACCACAAAATACCGCAAATAAAATGGAGTAAACATACTCTGCTTATTCAAAATCAGTTACATTCATAGGACTACATCGACAGCAGAAAACAAAGAAAGGAAAATCTGGCAATACATAGTTTGGTTAGTTTGACAGCACTTCATCTTCAAGTAGTTTCGTGGCCCTCGAAGGAAGTCATGTTTTACTACTGAGAAGCAAACAAAGCTGTTGAATCCCCAAGGATCGGCCTGGAGGAGGGCAAATATAGCATGCTATCCTCCCCTCCGTATTGCGGATGCCTTAGCCCCGCTCCCCCGAAGGACCATACCTTCAAAACATCATCCCTGATGGTGGTTTTGCCTACTTGGAGAGCCATGAAGGCAGGACGTTCATAACGGCGCCTGACCACCGTCCAACTCTCCGAGGTATAAAGGCCCTTCCTACCACCCGGGGAAAACTCTTCTGAAGCATGAAGAGTCCTGAGTTGTTTGATGTGTATTCCGAAATGGTGTGGAGAAAACTCTTTCGAAGCATGAGGAGTTCTGAGCTGTCTGATGTAGGTGTCATAATGGTATATTTTCACTCTATCTTCGACACCAGTCCTGGAGAAGTTTGCTAGCCAGATCCCTACAAAACATGGGAAAAAAGGGGGACTTAGCACCGAAAAAAAAGAGAAGAAGAAGAGAAAAACTCTATTTTTTTAGTTATGCGGCCTAGCCAAAACAGAACTCATGCGGCCCACAGTCATGAGGTCGGCTTCATGAAGTACTCCTGCATCTCAGTCATGAAGCACTTATGCAGCTTAGTCATGAAGTGTTCATGCGGCTCAATCATGAGGCACTTATGCGGCTCAGACATCAAGTGTTCATGCGGCTCAATAATGAGGCACTTATGCGGCTCAGACATGAAGTGTTCATGCGGATCAATCTTGAAGCACTTATGCGGTTCAAGTTCGAATGAGCAGCGGTTATGCGACCAAGCCCATGCGGCCCTATCATACGGAACACATGCGGTCCAAATGAGATAGGGCATGCATCGACCAGGCTTAAAGCACAGAGGCAGTATATGACAGGCCCGTGCATAAAATATATGACATGGCCATTCAAAATTTCAGTCGTCGTCTTTCTACCGTCCTTACTCTTGAGAGGGGGTTGCACGTCGGGATGAATGGAAGGAGCGTCTGCTGCTCTCGACGGAGAGGCAAGTCCCCTCCCTTTGGCCGCCGCACCAGTCCACTTGGAAGCCTTTGGAGCCATAGCAGAAAGTATGATGAAGTCGAAGGAGAAGAAGGAAAATCTCTCTCTGACCCCTATTTATAGAGTTGCTAAAAAGTGCCTCTTCGATTCTCGAGATCATTAAAGATAATGAAGACGTTTGGGGACTTTATCCCCAAATAACCGTCGACTTTATCTTGAAGAGCGCCTCTTCGATTCTTGAGATCATTAAAGATAATGTTGACATTTGGAGACTTTATCCCTAGTAACCGTCGGCTTTATCTCCACAACAGAATCAAGAAAATTAAATACAACAGTGACAGCTGGCAGGCTGATGGGTTCTCCCTGCAGCTCGAGATCTCTCTACGGCTCGAAGATTTCCTGCGACTTGAAGACTCCCTGCGGCTCGACATATCTCCATGCTTCTTATTCAAAGTATTCCAAATTTGCAATTTGAAAACTTTGAAGGGATCTTGTAGAAGCATGGAAAATATGGGGTTCATGCGGATCACAAATTGCCGCATATGTACTTTGGTCCAAACAGGTCCATATAAAGGAAAGTCGCATGACGGATTCAGTGCCTTATGCGGCCCGTCGACAACCAGCTGCAGAAGAAAGATATACGGCCAAGCGGATCAGTTCGTCTGATAAAGCTGACAAGTTCTGTCAAAACTGACAAAAATGACAGCTCTGACACTTGGACAAAAAGATAAGACATGAGACGTCACCCAAAAGCAGGGTTCATACGCCTTCATGTGGCCAGAAGGAGTGTCACCTAAGCCGCATGAACCCTATGCGGTTTAAATATATACGGCCCCAAAGTCTTCGAACTTCATGCGGCCAAGAGTAACTGTGATCCAAGCCGCATGAGCTTTATGCGGCCAAAATATAGAATCTATGCGTCTCAAATCCTTAAGCTATGTCTGGGCTAAGGAAGTTTGCGACTTAAGTCGCATGAGTCTCATGCGGCCCCACATGGCCGAGAATTGAGAGATCTATGCGGCTCAAAATGATTCCTGCGACAGGACACGTGGCAAGCTGACCAAGTCTTAACTACCTAGATTTGCTGCAACAAAATTCCAACAAATTGACAGATGGCGGCCAAAGAACGGGTCTTTACATGCCAATTAGCCACGTGGCCACAGGCCATCTATGCGGCTCAACATACATTCTATTATAAATAGCAGGGTGCTATACCCCTGCAAAAGGCTGGCAACCTTCAAAAAAGCAATTTCTTCAAGAGCTAAAGACTGCGTCAGATAGTCCAAGGAGTAAGGCAGAGTTGATAGCACTTTCCGGAGCCTCTACCGTCACCCCCCCCAGAATCAAAACTAAACAATTGTACTTAGATTGTTTCCTAGGATTTCTTTCTAGGCTTTTCTTTATACAAGCGAGTTTGCAATCAATTTTAGTGTTCCTGTAATACCTGTCTTTGATTTTTTTTTATGCAAACATGACATGAAGTAATCAAGAGATTCCTTAACAATCTCTGGCTTCGAGGTCACCACGCTCCTGTCCTTATTCTGAATACTCCGGATAGTCAGTTTGTGATGTTTACTATTGATGCACGCATGGAAGAAGGACGTATTGAGATCCCCCTGGTGGTCCCATTTGATCCGCGCCTTCTGCCTCCAATAAGATGCCTCGTATATGAGCCGCTGTTTAAGCCTAGCACTGGCGACGTTTAAAGGGGAGCGTGCTGTCGGGTCGTCGGACCTGTCAAACACCTCTTCAGTCTTGACCACCGCCTCTTCTGTCGCTCGAGCCTCCAAGAATATGTCTCCAAACGTCCGAAAGTGCCATTTTGCCAGAGCCTTCCGGGATGCCGCAAGTCTGTGGCCCAACCTGGAGAGACTGTTAGAGACACACACACACACACACACACACACATATATATATATATATATATATATATATATATATATATATATATATATATATATATATATATATTTTCCAATAAGATGCCTCGTATATGAGCCGCTGTTTAAGCCTAGCACTGGCGGCGTTTAAAGGGGAGCGTGCTGTCGGGTCGTCGGACCTGTCAAACACCTCTTCAATCTTGACCACCGCCTCTTCTGTCGCTCGAGCCTCCAAGAATATGTCTCCAAACGTCCGAAAGTGCCATTTTGCCAGAGCCTTCCGGGATGCCGCAAGTCTGTAGCCCAACCTGGAGAGACTGTTGGAGACACACACACACACACACACACACACACACACACACACACATATATATATATATATATATATATATATATATATATATATATATCGATATATGCAAACGTCCGAGACAGTTGGAGACTGTTAGAGAGACTGTTGAGATATTATATATATAAAAGTTATAGATGGGTAGCAATCAGTTTGGAAAAGATCTTGTTAGAGCAAATACAGAGGCTAATCGGTCAAAAAATCGACAAAGGCCTCCGGAGCGATCCTCTTTGGGATGAGAACAATCTTTGTACTGGTAATGGACGTCGACAGAGGGAAGCCTACGAACAGAAGTTGCACCGCTTCCACCAAATCCTACTTGATAATCCCCCAATACTCAACGAAGAATCGGCCAGACAAGCCATCCGGTCCCGATACCCCACTCGAGTCCATCTGACTAATGATGCCGCGGGTCTCCTCATCCATCGGGGGTACCATAAGCCGAACGTTGTCCTCCTTCGAGACTAAGCGGGATCACGCCCAAGAAAGCATCATCCTTACGAACCACACTCTTGTTGAAGAGGGAGTAAAGTAATCAAGAGATTCTGCAATAATCTCAAGCTTGGAGGTCGCCACGCTCCGTCCTCCTTCCGAATACTCCAGATGGTCAGTTTGTGATGTTACTGTTGACGCAGGCGTGGAAGAAGGATGTATGCGATCCCCCTGGTGGTCCCACTTGATCTGCGCCTTCTGCCTCCAATAAGATGCCTCATATATGAGCCGTTGTTTAAGCCTAGCTACTGGAGTTGAGCCATTATTAAGCCTAGCACTGCCAGAGTTTAAAGAGGAGTGTGCTGTGGGTCGTCGGAACCTGTCAAACACCTCTTTCGCCTAGACACCGTCTCTCTGCCACCCGAGCCTTAAAAAATATGTCTCCAAACGTCCGAAAGCTATTTCGCCAGAGCCTTCCGGGATGCCGCAAGTCGGAGGCCCAGCTGGAGAG
>JANAVB010016892.1:0-24901 GCA_029216955.1 Iris pallida | reverse complement strand
TCATTAGTCAATATTTTATAGGAATATAATTTTTAGGGCTCAATGAGCGGTGCCAAAATAATTTTGGAAAAATATGCTTATCAAATTTACTAATTCTAAAATAATAATAAATAATAATACTAATACAATAATAATAACAGTAATAATAATAATTAAAAAAATGTTAATAAATAATTCAGCTAACCCTGTTAATAATAATATAATAATAATTATAATTATAATTTAATAACAGTAACATAATAGTAACAAATATAGCTTACCCCCTTTTTATACAATAATAATAATAATTATAAAAATAATAATAATAATAGATTAATAGTAATATATATATAATAATATCCACAATAACACAGTTCCATAGTTCTCTTTTTCGTAAAAACCCACAGTTTCCTTTCCCAATCAGTGAGAGAGAGAGTGGAAGAGATCGAGAAGAAGAGAGAGAGCGGGAGAAAAATCTCACCGAGGGCTCGGTGATCCGGCTCAGGCGTAGGGCGGAGTGGCGATGGGCGCTGGAAGAGGCCAGCTCGTCGGCGGCAACGCGCGCCTACGGTGGCGCTGGGGAAGTGAGGGCGGCGACCGGGTTTTGGGCGCTGCCGAGTCCGATCTAGGGCGGCGCACGGCAGCGCGGCTCGAGGACCCCAGGCGGCGGCGGATCTTTCGCCCGCCTGCTGGCGACGGGACGGCGGAGGCCGTCGTCGGTCACTGACGCCGGTGGTTCGGCGCACCGGGCTCCGGAGGCGGCGGCGAGGTTCATCGGCGACGGTCGCGCCCTGCGATGCGAGGGGATCGCCGAGGCGGAGAGGCGGCGACAGATCGGACGACCGCGAGTTCGCAAAGGCTCAGGTAGATTTTGGAAATTTTCCTCTCTTTTCTGGTTGTGTCCGTCGTGGTGACGGTGGGGGTTTTGCCCATGGTGGTGATGACGGTGGTCGGGATGATGAGGTGACGGAGATGGGTGGCTGGGATGCCGTGGTGATGGCGTCGGGGTGGTGCGGATGTGTCGTGTCGGGTGTGTCCGACACGGCTGGGGTGAACGTCCGGGATTGTCGGACGGAACGGAATATGTATTTGTAAAGGGGGAAAAGTATAGTGGATGGGAGGCACAGACACGGTGCACATTGGGTTGTTGTGGAGAAATTGGAGGAGTACCTGCCTATTTATAGGAGGTGGGAATTCCCAGTTGGATAGAGATTGGGATTCATTTAAATCCCAATTAGATAATCCCCTATTAATTTAAATCGGTTTAAAATGCTTCAACTTAATTCAAATCCAATCCAAATAAATTCTATACTTAAATTTAAAATAGTTTAAATACAGTCAAATAAATCTTTTGCAACTTAAATAACCATATTTACTCAAATATTAGCTAAACAAGATTCCAAATATCTTTTTCATAAATATTAAAATACAATATTTATTTAATTTCGAAAATCAACTTAAATCATAGCAAAATAAACAAATTTTCTATTCGCAAAATATCCGGACCAAAATCTCCAACTTACTACTTATTTTTAAGTGACAAATAACTCTTTTATCCAAAGTAACCATATTTATCACATATATATATTTTTCTAAAAATAAAATTTATAGTAAAAATGTTTTTCCAAAATATGTACCTCGACACATATTCGCACTCGTCGAGAATTTATGATACGCGAATTCTCGCATGCTACGCAATTACGAAAATGCGAAGTCGTATGCGACGTGTAGATACGAAGTACAAAAATAAATACAAACTATATTTTAAATAAAAGAAAAGTGTAGTAGAAAATTAGGGGGTTTACACTCTACCCAACTTAAAAGAATTTCGTCCTCGAAATTTAGGAATAGGTAGGGTTCAAGAGTTTAACGATAAGAAAGTATGAACAATTCTTTTGGCGAGGCAAGAAAAAAATGTTTAACATAAATGTTAAATAGAAAGTCATGAATTTGTTAGATAGGAAAATAATTCACAAATAAGGTAATGGACGAGGGTCGCTAGCTAAATCAATCATGATAACACAATTCAAGAATAATAAGGCATTGAGTGGATCAAAGGGAACAACTTAGAAACTTTGGGAGGTATGGTTCCTTGAGAAAACATGGTCGTTTGGGTTTAGGTTTGATTGGGACAATGATTTGATCCATTCTTAAATCTTAAGAATGATTAGAGGATCGTGTTAATGAATCTAGTGTCACGAGGAGGTTAATTAATTCAAGATGGGGTTATAGTCAAATCGGTTGGTAACTGGCTAACTATCTTGGCAATAGACAGTGGACAACTAAGAAAATATCAAGTACGGGTGTTTGTCTTTCTAAAACAGGCGAAAGGCAAACATAAAGGGTTCGAAGAAGGCATTATCGAATTCAAATGAGTGGTTCAAGGACGACTGGATAAGTTCCAAAAAGAGCTGCCAAAACAGTCGCGGATGAGACCCCGGGGCCAAGTTTAACTATGTCTCTATCCACGTTGAACAATATACAAAAAGCGAACCAAGTGCACTATGGTTGATCAGACCATAATACGTCGGTTCTGATTAGACAATGTATTAGTGGGCGCCCACAATAAACATATGTCATGAACAAGCTCGATAAGGGTAAGCTTGTAAAACTAGATTATAATAGCAACGTAAGATGGTCAAAATATAAGCAGTAAATGATGAGGGACATTAGATGGTCCAAGATTCCTAGAAATTGAGCCTTGTCCGAAGTTCGGCCTATACAGTCGGTTTGGTTGACGAGATGAGTTAGGGTCCACTAAATTCTATAGTCTAAGTGAAGCTATCAATATGGTCCACAAGGAAAAGGTTAGCTAGGTCGTGAGGTATTCTACACAATTTACAAGAGTTAAACTAGTAGGGTGATGGAACAATGAGTCAAGCAATCAAAATACCACAAGGCTAAGCATTTTAAGGAGAACATGATTATATCGGTTCGAACGAATTGACTCGAAGTTGAGTCTCATCTATAATTAAAAAGAAGTATATTGGTTTCACGGTAGGGATTTGAGTTCAGTCTTTTTGACCCGAAAGTCATATCAAAAATAGAGTACAAGGAGGCGGGTTTTAGTCGGACATGATATACCTACATGAAGGTAGTCTCGTCTAGGTCTTGCATGTGAAATTTGTTGGAAGAAAATGTCTAGTGTTGTGCTCCAAATATCAAAGTCACGATAGGGAACGCCGAATGATCAAAAATAGAAAGTGGGAGTGCACGAGGTGATAATTAATGCACAAAACTAAAGAAGATCAAGTTAAAGCATGAAAATAACATTAATTTAAGAATCCATAAAATAATAATTTAGGGGCACAGTTCTAGTGAGAAGATAGTATCCTAATGAATACAGTTTGGGAACAATTAAATCATTATACAAATGCAATGGGTTAGAAGGTCGCAATAAAAAGATCTAGAATTGAAGGAAGGTCGAGTAAGTCAATGTGGACATACAGTCACATAGCTAGGTAGATGACTAACAACACTGGTGTATATACTACTATTATGGTCATGAGTGACATGGCAATTTGTATGGAGTACATCTATCTTTTTAGAGCTATCTTGATGGCCTACCATAAATTTTTTTTTTACTCAAGCTTCCTCAAAGAAAATTTCCAAAAATAAACTTTCAAAAAAAACCACCAAAATTTGTATTTCAAATTCATCATAACAATTTAAATCACTACATAAATCTCAAAGCAAATTTTATCATGTTACTACTAACCCTTTCCAAAAAAATTTTAAATTCCACTATTTAACTCAAGAGTTCATAATTTACAATCTACAAAAACTTCACAATCAATCAAAATTTATAACTCTAAAATTTTCAAATAACTCATAATCAAACTCTTAGCATATTAAAAGCAATCTTAAAATTAAGCTCAACGCTCTCATCAATTTTAACTTCTATTCATGCTAAGTTATTCCAGCAAAATCGCAACCTTTAAATGGTAACTTACTTTAATCAATCAAAATAACCTTTTATCACATCAATTCGAAATTCTCCCAAAAATTAGCAATCCCTCATTAAACTAAAATTTTAAATAATCTTATCAGTCATTTTTTTTTACCATAAATCTAAATAGATTTGTAAATCCTCAATCATAGGACACCATTTAAAAAATTTCAAAAATCGTTTTCATAACTTCCAAATATTTTAAACCAAAATTTACTGTCATTACTTCCACTTAAAATTCAAAATTTTACTAAACACAAAAATCGTAAGTTTGTACACTCCGTAAAAATTTCTACGACCATTTTTAAAAGCTAAGATCATTTTCAACCCAAATTTATAACTATTCAAATGTGCATAACTATAATACAATAAATCATGAACATTAAAACTCGAAAATCAAATAAATTTTATATTTGTTCAAAGATGTATATCTATCAACCAAAAATTATAACTATCACAATTCGAAAAGCAATTAAGTTTTTATACTTGTGCAAAGAATTATAACTATGACCCAATAAATCATAAATATCAAATCTCAAAAAAAAAACCAATCAATTTCTTAAACCAAGTATAAAATGCTATAAATCCTCTAGTGTTTACTATTTAGAAATCTCAAGTTTAAAACCTTCCGTGGCAATATCCTACTTTACCAATTACTAATCATCAAATCACACTAAAAAGCCTTTTAAACTCAATTAGAGTCTTGAATGTATTCCAATTGCCAATATAACCATTCTAGTCATGTGTTTGACCTATATGCATATACTAGTGTAGTCATCTTCCTAGTTGACACTAAGCACGAAAACAAGAATCAACGGTAGAAAGGAATCAAGCAAGATGCAGTTCAAGGAGGTCAAACAAGAGTTCGAAATTGAAGCCAAGGGAAGAGGTCAAGCTGTATGGATGAGATTCCTATAATTCTAACACTATGTTGCAGGTTCACATCGGTACAGTTACGTAACCGAAGTGACAAACTCGACCTGCATGGGCCACCACAAAAACATGTAACGCCCCAGTCCCAAAATACGTAGGACTAGAACGTGATCATGCCAGCTGTATACATACGAAGTATATGGACCCTCGTATATATACATAAGCTGTAAAATAGTAACCAAGGTACTAAATCTCATCCACAAAGATAAATATGATATAAAAGTAACTTTGAATTTGTCATGTACACAATAGTTGGGCGGAGACAAAGTCCACTACCAACCAAATTAAATATGGAAAAGTATACAATGAAGAATTTAGCAAAGCGAGAGCAAATGGCGAGTCCAAGAGCAATCACCACGAAGAAGGAATGGCCTTAGCTAGAGCACCTGCAAGAGATCACGAAACACACACCTGGCGAGATAACCAGGTCCTCAGAGGGACGTAACAAGATACATCAACATGCCATATAAATACTGAATATAAAACATGCCACAATCAAAGAAAGTGACACGACACAAATAAGGTAAACTAACCGAACTAAAGTGAACATGCAGTTTGAGAAACAATCCTTCGACGCATGAGCCCTGGCTGTAAATGGATCGGCATAGTTCCCATATAGGGCACCAGGGGCCTACGTCCATAACGCCGGGAAGCGTCAGAGGGCACCATGCAAGGGGCTACGTCCATAACGCTCTGGATAACGTCAGAGGGCACCTGGAGCCTGCGTCTCCGACGGAGCGCACAGGTAATAAGGGAAGTGCATAGAAGCCCATACGTCAGGTAATGTTCTCCCCACCCAATGTACCTGTCAAGTCACATCCATGACCATGTAACCTACTAACTGCTAAGTCTCTAACACGCCTCTATTAGCAGTTAGCCCTAACGCATGCGCATGGGGGATCAGCCCACACACAAGAACCTCTATATGTACTTATCTCACACATTCTCGTGGTACAACTGTGTCAAGGTATATGATAACACAGACGGTAGTCTCTTAACTCTAGGTTCATGTGCAACCAAAGGATAATAACAAAGTAAACTAATAATCACTGTGCATGTAGTAATCAAGAACAAAAATGAACAGTGATATATAAATAAATGCAGACTGAATATAAACAGTATAATGGCAAGGTATCTTGCCTGTCATTACGCCTGGTGTGCGATAATCTGGAGAGTCCAGCATGGTCCAATAGCCATAGTCATGGTGCAGAGGTCCGAAATCGGGAAGGAAGTAGGGATACGATTAGTCATGATCAGCTAAGATATTTGAAGAGAAATTGTGGAATTTACTTATACAAATCTCAAAAACATTTATGTAAATTCTTGAAAATACTTTGTATATATACATATATCCAATTTGAAATTAGTCAATTATACATTTAGATGAATACTTGAAAATTATCGAAATTCGTTTTTAGGCTCATATAATAATATATATATATTGTAGGAAAGTAGCTTTTCATTAGTCAAATATTTTATAGGAATATAATTTTTAGGGCTCAATGAGCGGTGCCAAAATAATTTTGGAAAAATATGCTTATCAAATTTACTAATTCTAAAATAATAATATATAATAATAATACTAAATACAATAATAATAACAGTAATAATAATAATTATAAAAATGTTAATAAATTCAGCTTACCCTGTTAAATAATAATAATAATATTATAATTATAATTTAATAACAGTAACAATAATAGTAACAAATAATAGCTTACCCCCTTTTATACAATAATAATAATAATAATAATAATAATAATAATAATAAGATTAATAGTAATAATATAATGATAATAATATCCACAATAACACAGTTCCACAGTTCTCTTTTTCGTAAAAACCCACAGTTTCCTTTCCCAATCAGTGAGAGAGAGAGTGGAAGAGATCGAGAGAGAAGAGAGAGAGCGGGAGAAAAATCCACCGAGGGCTCGGTGATCCGGCTCAGGCGTAGGGCGGAGTGGCGAATGGGCGCTGGAAGAGGCCAGCTCGTCGGCGGCAACGCGCGCCTACGGTGGCGCTGGGGAAGTGAGGGCGGCGACCGGGGTTTTGGGCGCTGTCGAGTCCCGATCTAGGGCGGCGCACGGCAGCGCGCTCGAGGACCCCATGCGGTGGCGGATCTGGTCGCCCGCCTGCTGGCGACGGGCGGCGGAGGCCGTCGTCGGTCACTGACGCCGGTGGTTCGGCGCACCGGTCCGGAGGCGGCGGCGAGGTTCATCGGCGACGCGCGCCCTGCGATGCGAGGGGATCGTCGAGGCGGAGAGGCGACGACAGATCGGGACGACCGCGAGTTCGCAAAGGCTCAGGTGAGGTTTTGGAAATTTCTCTCTCTTTTCTGGTTGTGTCCGTCGTGGTGACGGTGGGGGTTTTGCCCATGGTGGTGATGACGGTGGTCGGGATGATGAGGGTGACGGAGACGGGTGGCGGGGATACCGTGGTGATGGCGTCGGGGTGGTGCGGATGTGTCGTGTCGGGTGTGTCCGACACGGCTGGGTGAACGTCCGGGATTGTCGGACGGAACGGAATATGTATTTGTAAGGGGAAAAGTATAGTGGATGGGAGGCACAGACACGGTGCACATTGGGTTGTTGTGGAGAAATTGGAGGAGTACCTGCCTATTTATAGGAGGTGGGAATTCCCAGTTGGATAGAGATTGGGATTCATTTAAATCCCAATTAGATAATCCCCTATTAATTTAAATCGGTTTAAATGCTTCACTTAATTCAAATCCAATCCAAATAATTCTATACTTAAATTTAAAATAGTTTAAATACAGTCAAATAAATCTTTTGCAACTTAAATAACCATATTTACTCAAATATTAGCTAACAAGATTCCAAATGTCTTTTTCATAAATATTAAAATACAATATTTATTAAATTTCGAAAATCAACTTAAATCATAGCAAAATAAACAAATTTTCTATTCGCAAATATCCGGACCAAAATCTCCAACTTACTACTTATTTTTAAGTGACAAATAAATAACTCTTTTATCCAAAGTAACCATATTTATCACATATATATATTTTTCTAAAAATAAAATTTATAGTAAAATGTTTTTCCAAAATATGTACCTCGACACATATTCGCACTCGTCGAGAATTTATGATACGCGAATTCTCGCATGCTACGCAATTACGAAAATGCGAAGTCGTATGCGACGTGTAGATACGAAGTACAAAAATAAATACAAACAATATTTTAAATAAAAAAAGTGTAGTAGAAAATTAGGGGGTTTACAAATTGACACAAATGTACTTGCTTGAATTTCCAAAACTAATTCTGTTGGACCCTTGAAGACATGGGTACCAAAGGTTACATCTACTCATTTTGTAGGTGGACCCTCAACCCTATTATGCTAAAAGCAAGTGGATCCTCGATAGTAGATGTTCGCAGCACATGACAGGTGATGCATCCGTATTCGCTACGCTATCGATGAAGAGAGAAGGGTATATTTCCTTTGGCAATAATCTTTGAGGTATTATTATAGGAATTGGTACTGTTGGTATTGTTTGCCATTAGTTATAAAAAAAAACTACAGAGGAACTGGATTTGATTGCAAACGCACAAGTACAAAAGAGAGCCTAGAAAGAAATCCTAGGAAACAATCTAAGTACAATTGTTTCGTTTAGATTCTGGGGGATGACGGTGGAGGCTCGGGAGAAGTGTAGAAACTCTTCCTTACTCCTTGGACCATCGGACGCAGTCTTTGCTCTAGTTAGGAAATGCTCTTGATTTTTTTTCGGTCCTTTGCATGGGTGTGGTACCCTGCTATTTATAGAGGTTTCTGGATGAGACATATTTTGGGCTGCATAGGTGGTCAAGTAGACACGTGGCCGTAACAGTACACCAAGACACGATCTTTAGCTTCCAGCTGGGTGTCTGTTGAGATTTTTTGTTGTAACATATCTGGGTGGTTCAAGACTTTGTCAATTCGCCATGTGTCCTACCATAAAGTAGAATTAATTTTTTTTAAAGTTTAGAGAACTTTATCGCATAAGGCTCATGCGGCTGGAAAATAGGTCACAATCTCCCTTGGCCGTAAGACATCCCTGCCTCATTTTGGCAACATAGTTGTCACATGAATCTTCCTCTGCGGCCTGAATCAACTTTGGCCGCATAGTGGTCTCATGAGCCTTCCTTCTGCGGCCCGGATTAACTTGGCTGCAGAGTTGTCATAGGCGCCTTCCTTTTGCGGCCTGAATCAATTTGACCGCAGAGTTGTCATAGGAGCCTTCCCTCTGCGTCCGGATCAATTTGGCCGCAGAGTTGTCATAGGAACCTTCCTTCTGTGGCCCGGATCAATTTAGCCGTATAACGCATAATGATAATCTGCATGAACTCTATTTTTTCTTTATGCTTCTACAAGATCCCCTTCAAAGTTTTTCAAATTGCAAATTTTGGAATACTACTTTGAATAAGAAGCATGGAGATACGCATAAGATTTCGAGCCGCAGGAAAGTCTTATCTAGGCTATCCAGGCTGTCACTGCTGTATTTAAAACTCTGATTTGTTTTTTAAGATTTGGGGCTATCTTTTTGTGATCGGCATGACACTTATGAAGGATAGAATCCCTAGGGTCATCTTTATCTTTAATGGGCACGATAAACGAAGAGGCGTCTATCTGTTTACACTTTTTGATAGCCTATAAATGCAGGCCATAGAGAAGTCCACCTGCTTCCTTTCGTCTTCTCTTCTTTCATTTTCTGCTTCCTACTCTTCGTCTTCTCTAGTTAGCCATGGCCCCCAAAGCTTCCAAATCCACAAGCGCTGTTGACAAAGGGAAGGGGCCTGCCTCTTCGTCTAGAACTGCGGTCTTACCCTTCTTTTACCCAGACGTACATACTTCTATCGAGGGTAAGGATAGTAGAAGAACGAATATTTGAACTCTATGGCCATGTCGCATGTTTTATGCGCGTGTCTGACCACGTATCACCGCTGTGCTTTGGCTTCAACGCCTTTTGTGCACTGTCGGGCTTACATGGGGGCATGTGTTCCCTGTCTCATCGGGCCATATGTGCTCTGTATGACCGACCGCACTGACTGAGCCGCATAGGTGTTATAATTGAGCCGCATAGGTGTTACATGATTGAGCCGCATGTGCCCTCTCCATATCTGGTCTGCATAGGCTCTGTCTGACTAGGTTACATATACATCACCTGATTTGTGTTGCATGTGCTCTCCCCATATCTGTGCTGTATAGGCTCTGCTTGACTAGGCCGCATATGCATCCTCTGATTTGAGCCGCATGCGCTCTTTTCATAACCAGGCCGCATAGGCTCTGCCTGATTAGGCCACATAGTTGAAAAGGAACCCATTCCCTTTGTTTTCTTCTCACTATCTTTTTTCTTTGACCTTTGCAGTGACTTTGCCTACGGCTCCTTCGGGGAAGGTTTTGAAAGGGTATGCTCAGGCCGCTCTAGCTATCAGATTTGACCACATAGTCGAAGATTGTCGACTCAAATTACCAGAGATCATTCTGAAGCCAGATTGAAGGAGATTCGAAGCCAGTCATATTTCTATTTACTCGGCATTGTGAACTCTCGGATACTGGGAGGCATTCATTTGAAGCCTATGTTTTGTTCGGGGACGCCCTGACTATCTCGGTCCCACGCATATAGAAATATTCGAGAACTGGGATTTCTCTTCCCACGGGGTAGCGATTTATATACCTCAGATGGAACGCAACTTCCCTTTATTAGGGTTCAATATGGTGCCCATTGAGAGAAATGTCGGGTCTCATAACTCAGGATCAACATGGAGTTTTTGTTGGCCATATCCGCTATAATAAACATGCACGGACAGTGGTCACGGTCAAGGAGACAATCAGCTGCTTCGTTGTTGGACTGGCCCCCGACAGTTTTATCTATGAACTGAAGCCCAATATTCAATTTTTCGAGGCTGACACTTTCTTGAATCGGCTTGCTCACAAAGGGTCATACCTCGCAGGTAAGTTATCGCTGCTGAACTGGGTGCATCGTTTCCCTCCGTGGGTCAACCTGATGACCTGGATCCTGACGAAATATAGGGACACTCTGCAGTTGATCGACCTCCACTACGCCATAAGGGGCACCTGCTACGGTTTATCTATGAACCTAAAGCTGTTCATAGCCGTCCTTGAGATGTATAACTGTCGTACTGGGACCTTCTTTACTCCTGGTGGAGAGATGGGGCTCACTCTCCAGAGATGCATGATGTTTGCAAGTTGCCCTTAGGAGACAAGGTTTATGAGCAGTATGCCCCAACAAATAAAGAATTTGAGGAACTAGAGCAGCGGTTCCCCGGGTTCTTTGCTTTATACAGGGAAGTGCTATGTCATCATAGCACTTGTCAGCAGATGTCCAAAAAAATGATGAAAGCTTTGAAGGGCACCTTCCCTATACCAGGGCTTGGATTAGTTACCTATTCAACCTTGGAGCCTCAGGCCGGGTCGTCCCTCGAAGCCCTCAGACTCAGGAGGGGGTGGATGCTCAGGTACGAGGCACCAAGCGGGGCAGAGCTACAGTGACAGATTCGGGAGCTTGAGCGACCCCTTCAGTTACTTCTATCATGATACCCAACCTTTGTCCGATAAGGTTATCCTGGTCGGGATCCTAATGATGGCTGAGGACTTGTGTGGTTTCAGGGGGCTCCGGTTCTATTGAGACAATCAGCCGCAATCTGATCCTTCATACAGTCAAGCTATTTTCGGAGGCAGACTGGCTCTACTCCTGACTATGGTGTGTAACATTCATCATGGTCTTCGTACTTTACGACGAAAGTTAATACTTGTGAAACTACGAAGGCCTTCAACCGGATTGAGCTGCCTTACTATTATCTGATAGGATGGCTGCTGATGCACTGCCCCTCTTTGATGCGGCCTGGCCCCGAGGGTAATACGACAAGTGGCGATACCTTTATTTATCAGTATCGTGACCTGCCTTGGACCTGCACTACTGTACCCGACTGCCGAGCTGCGCTCGCACGACTGGACATATATTTCTTTTTTGTGTCGGTCCCGTCTTTTACCGACGAAGAAATGGGCCTCCTGTATCATGATAGCGCTATTGCTTCTCAGATCCTGCCTGAAAGATGTTCCTCTAGTTACAGAATATCCATCCTTCATATCTGGTGTACCGCAACCGCAATGTCGCTTTCTTATAGCCTTACTTACCCAACCGATACTCTCGACAATTCGGGTATAGTCAATTATTTTTGGATAACCCCAGTCCCTGCCTGGGTTTTGAGGGTAGCATCCTGGATGGCATACGGACCTGGCATTACTATTCTGCGATCCACACCCAGGCCAACTTCTACCTGCCGGACGCTAAGACCTCCGGGCGTATTTTTATATAGCGTGCCATCATCACTATCTGTGAATGGCCCCCCAGCGCCTTCGATCCAAATACCAATTTTAATAGTAGCACTAAATTGGAGGAATGTCACAGGGAGTCCTGCAAGAGGACAAGGAGGGGAAGGCGAAGGCTTCCGACTCTGGTTCAACTAGTACGGAGGCGGAGAATGACTCTGATAATCCGTTGCTCTCACTGCAATTCCTCTGGCGGCGCGCTCGCCCTCTCATGTACCAAGTCCTTTGCGTAAGTGGAACATGCATGGTCCCTCCGTTATCGACATGCCTCGTTCTAAGAAGCGGGTCGCGATTAAGGTCCGTGGGCCTGTCATCGAGGAAGGGGACAGTGATGCCGAAGCCAACTCGGGGGTAAGCTCTTTCATGACAAACCCCAGTGTTACTCTTGGGACATTATCTAAATGTTCCTTTTTGTAGGCATCGAAGGGAATAAACACTCCGCAACCCGATGTTGGCCATGAGCTTCTTCCTCTGGTGCCGACTACGGACATCCCAGTCAGGGAAGGTGCCAGCCTTACGGGGCCTGATCTTGGGATTGTGGGGTCTCAACAGACTGGCGCCGATACAGCTACGTCCCTTTTTGGGGTAACTGGGGCTGAGAGGCAGACGTAGGCGGCTCGAGTACTGCCGTTGAGGTCACAGAGGATTGGGGGGGTAACGGGAGGAGCTATGATTGCCCTGAATGAGCCCCAGTTTCTGCCGTCCTCCCCTGATAAGCTACGTCACGTTCTTACCAATGAGGGGATTTTTTTGCTCCAACTCCATATCCTTCGAGTCAAGATAATTATTGGTTGTTCTAGATCTATAGGGTCTGCTTCCTCACTGACGATGGCGGACATGGTTGCGAAAGAAGGGATAGAAGAGGACATGGAGGTTGACCTTATACACAGAAGAAGTGTACCTCCTCTTCTTCCGGCTCAAGTCGAGGGGCCCTCCACCGAGTTGAGTATGGAGGTGTGCATCATGGAAATGCCGGTCGCAGAGGTTGTGGTTCCTATGCCCGAATCGGTGGGCACAAAGTCGGTGGATGCGGGATCGTTTGATGCTGCCCCTTCCCCGAAAATCGAGCTCTCCGAGTTGTCTAATCTCAGGCTCCTTCGTGCCACAGAGGAAGAGATTGCTGCTGCGCGCGAGAATCTCATCGCTCGGAGTTTGCTTCTCTTCTGACAGGGTTGTCAAGCTTTGTTGCGCCTCCTTTCCAGACACCTTCAGCTCCCTCGGCTGCTACCTTTGACACCTTCTTCTTTAGAGAACATAGACGAATTGTCAAAGGATATAATCGAGAGCTTTTATCATGATTTAAAATGGAGGGTCGACCCTATTTTACAAAGAGGAACGTCGTTTGTCATGGCCCATCATTATGCCTGCAGCCAAGTTGGACTGTTGAGAACGCTCCCGGGTAGAGAAGGGATGGTTGATTTTCTTGAGCATAAACTGGTAGAGGCTGATCAGCGCCCGGCCCAACTGCAGAACTACGACAGGTTTACTTGCCCCTCGTGGTGGACTAAGAGCGTGCATTCCTCCTAACGGCCTTGGAGAAGGTGAAGGCTGTACGGGAGACGACCAAACCCGCTTTAGAGAAAGACCTTCAGAAACTATCTCTAAAGTACGACAAGTTAAGCCGTAAGGGGGAGGATTGTTTAACTCGTGAGGAGGCCACGACCCATGCAATTGTCGAAACCAATGAGCAGATCCTACAACTCCAGGCTAAGCTGGCATCCTTGGAGACTGAGCTCCAAGCTACCCGTCGAGAAAGAGAGAGCTGATTTATGAAGAGACCATCAAGGTCACATGGGCCTCTGCTGCTCTGGAGGGTACGCTGAAGAAAGTGGAGGACATTTGGCAGGATTATGCATATCTTGAGGATGCTGCGAAGCTGATCCAAGAAGCTAAACGTCGGTCCAAATTGAAGATCGACCGCTCAATGGCGCAGCTTGAGGCGATACTTACTGAACTATGTGTTGCTGATGAGCAGACGTAATTGTAGTGGGTCTCCCGCCTTTTTTGGGACATAGTCCAATGAATAAAGTGTACATTAACTTCATTCTTTGCTTATGGCATTTGTGGTTGGCAGTGGACATCCCACTGGGGGACTTTTGTGGACCTATTATCCTTTTGTGCACCTGTGGTGCGAGTAATAAATTTGAACGATTTTTTGTGGACCTATTACCCTTTTGCGCACCGGTGGTACGAGTAATAATTTGAACGATTTTTTGGTGGACCTATTACCCTTTTGCGTACCGGTGGTGCGAGTAATAGATTTGAACGATTTTTGGTGCACCTATTACCCTTTTGCGCACCGGTGGCGCGAGTAATAGATTTGAATAATTTTTGGTAGACCTATTACCCTTTTGCGCACCGGTGGTGCGAGTAATAGATTTGAACGATTTTTGGTGGACCTATTGTAACGCCCCAGTCCTAAAATACGTAGGACTAACTACGTAGACTTGCCAGCTGTATACATACGAAGTATATGGGCCTTGTATGTATACATAAGCTGTAAATGCAGTAATCCAAGACAAACTAAATCTAATCCATAATAAAAAGAATAATAATATAAAAATTAACTTGAATATTTTTTTGATACAATCGTTGGGTGGAGACAAAGTCCACTACCAACTATCTCAATGAAATAAATGTACAAGAAAGCGATCGACAAAATGACAAAACGAACCAAGAGCAATCATCTTCGAAAAATAGAGAAGATCACGGCCTTGGCTAGAACACCTGTAGAAAATTATGAAAGCACACACCTGGAGAGATCACCAGGTCCTCTGAGGGACGTAACAAGATACATAAAAACAATACCATAATGAACTGTAAATGAAATGACAAAGGAAAGATCACATGCTCCAACACGATGGAACATAACCATCTATGTAATGCAAGTCGAAACTATACTGGAACGTATAGAGGGTAGGACTAAAGCATAGCATCCGCTAGAGGCTTTCGCATGAACTAGTATACGTCTCTGACCGTATCTGACGCGTGGTCAGGGCCGTGCAATGGATATATCCTCTAGCGATACACCCATAACAAAGAAACCATGAACCCATAACCGGGCAACTAGAAGGCTGTGGGCTAGCTCATACGTCCAAGTTATTTTCCCCGCCCATGTATCACACAAGTCATATCCATGACTTGGCGATCCATATCTCTATGCAAGTCGCTATCTAGACTCCGCTAATCCATAAATGAACAGACACACGAACCGCCTGTATCGGTAGCAAGTCGAATACGTAGGTTCGTCTCAACTCCATGATCCTCACTCTTGTGTTGTATGAGACGTGTCAACAGGTTAAAGAAGTTATGGAGTATAACTTCAACACATCGGAAAAGTCAGCTACCACATATGGTCCACACCACACACGCACGCACACACACAAACATCGATATACATATCGATGGCACCCAAGCCATACTTGGACACACACTTACTAATGTAAAACTAGCAACATATAAAATATCATGAATCAAACATAAGTACAAAATGGCAAGGTATCTTGCTTGGTGGGTCGCCTGGGGTGGTGCGATGCTCTGAGAAGTCCTGTTCTGTCCAATGGCCGGGGTCGATATGTGAGGGTCCGGAGTCGCGAGAAAATAGGCAAGCACGATTAGTCATGAGCAAGTTTTGATAATCAAAGAGAATTCGCTGGAAGAAATACTCGTACTTATCTTTAGAAAATATATACATTTATTTGGAAACTAGATTTTGGTAGTAAATGGATTTTAGTAAAAATATTTTGAAAAAAAAATCAAATCAAAATCGTTCTAAGTTGTCAAAATAGCTTTATAGCTGAAAAATATATCTTATTAATTTGATAAATTTTCAAAAATACTAAAAATTATTTTATAATCGGGAAGCTACATTTTATGGGTCAAAATACTTTTGAAGAATTATTTGAATAGATGAAAAGAAAATTTTAGGTTTTTTAACTAACTGAAAGAAAACTTTTTTTTGTTAATAAAATAAACCTAAACAATAGTAACAATTAATAACTAAACTTATAATAATTTTTAAATGATACTAGAATACCAAATTACTCCTACTGTGACCTTAGTAAATAATAAGATAATAATATTAATAATGATAATAATAAAACTAATAATAATAATAATACAGTAACCTATAATAACAATAATAACAATAAATACTAATAATTAATATAACAACAGTAATCTATAATAATAATAATAACAATAATAATAATAGTGATAATAATATATAAAAAAATAATAATATACTACCTTTTAAATTGGTGCAGCCTTTTCCAATTCCACAATACGAGTGAGAGAGAGAAAATTTGAGAGAATGGAGCGGGAGGAAGGAGCGGAGCTCACATCGGGAGGCTCACCGTCGGTGGTGCTCTGGGCAGACGACGGTGGCACGGCCACCGGAAGATAAGACAGCGGCTACGGAGGGGATTAGTGTAATGCCTGTAGTTCGTATTACGTATCTTGGAATACATGTACGTATTTTTTCTCTTGTATTACATATCTCTTGGCTTGGCTCGGTTTATTTGGGTTGGTTCGGCCATGCTTGGGTTGCCTTGGTTCATCATGAACCAAGGGAAGAACCCCTACCTACCACCCCCATCATCCTTTATTAACCCATTCCTTCTTCTCTCTCTTCATTATTCTTCTTCTTCTCTTCTCCACATTTACTCTTCCACCTACCAGAGAAGAGAGCTAGGCAAGTGCAACTTGCTTCATGATGGATCTCAAGTTTTATCGTTTCATTCTCTTCTTTACATGATTCTAAGCCTCTTTAGAACTTGGTATCTTTGGATTTGATGGATGGATTCTTGTAGATCTAAGTTTGTAACTTTTTGGTTTTTTTTTTTGGTTTTGATCTCTAAAACTTGGTTATTTTCGAAAACTAATTGCTCTATGTTGTAGAGAATTCAATTTCATGCAGTTTTGGCTTTTGTTTCGCTTGATTTCGATTTCGGATGAGGAAGTTGTGGCCATAGCAAGTTTTTAGGACTTTCATGGCTGAACTTGTTGTTTGGGGACGATGAACCCCATGCGCCGGAAGGCCATGCGCCGATTGCGCAAGAATCCCATGCGACGATTACACAGGAATCCCAGGCGCCGATTTGCACAGGAATCCCATGCGTCGATTTGTGCAGGAATCCCATGCGCCGATTGTGCAGGAATCCCATGCGCCGATTGCGCAGGAATTCCATGCGCCGATTTTGTGCAGGAATCCCATGCGCCGATTGTGCAGGAATCCCATGCGTCGATTGCGCAAGAATTCCATGCGCCGATTTGTGCAGGAATCCTATATGCCGATTGCACAGGAATCCCATGCGCCGATTTGCACAGGAATCCCATGCGCCGATTTGTGCAGGAATCCCATGCGTCGATTGCGCAGGAATCCCATGCGCCGATTTGCGCAGGAATCCTATGCGCCGATTTGTGCAGGAATCCCATGCGCCGATTGCGCAGGAATCCCATGCGCCGATTGCGCAGAAATCCCATGCGCCGATTTGTACAGGAATCCCATGCGCCGATTGTGCAGGAATCCCATGCGTCGGAATTGCTCTTTTTTGCTGATTTTGCCTGTTTAAGTTGTTTTGTAGCTAGAATCTCGAAAACTCAAAACATGAAAGTTGTAGATCTTTTCCTTGGCTTCAAGAATATGTCACTAGTTGTTTATACAAGTTTCTCTCATTCATGATAAGTAAGAATAGAACACGATAGTGGCCCTCCGTGGCTCACTCTTAACAAATAAACTGACATGATGTATCTCGACAAGCTGTTACGACAGTTAGCCTGACATGACAAGTAGGAATGACCTAGACACCGTGGGCGATTGTGTTTGTACAAATAAACCAGTACTGTCTTGCATCATGTCTAGGATAGGGATCCCTGAGTACCACGGTCAGGGATACCTACTGCAATTGACTAAGGCTAATAAACTAGAATAATTCAGTAGTCATGAAGAGATTTCCCAGCTACAGGCAATCCCGTTATCTGGGCGCATTTAGTGGACTTGTAGCCTACCGCCGAGTAGGGCACATTTCCAGCACACTGTCACGTGTTGCATCCTTCATAAACGGACATTCGACTTGGATAACCTGGATGGTCTGCAGGGCTTGTGGCTATTGGAATAATCTCATTGCATCTTGCTAGTAAATAGGCCTGTGATAACCTTAGTTAGTTAAAGTATTAAGCCGTACTTATTACTTGGCCGTGATTGATTGGATGGAGTCCTGCCCAGTCTAGTTTGTCATGATCTTGTACAAGATTGTATCATGACATAATTTTTTGTATCGATAAATGATGGGATACCAAGTTCTGTTCAGATGAAGGGTTACAACCCCGGTCCTTGTTTGGTTTAAGGGTTGTAACTTGGCTATCTAAATAGTTCCGTGGTTATCTTATCATATATCGTCCTGCTTATTGTGCCTGCCTTAACAATAAAGATCAGGGGTTCAGTTCTGTTCAGGCGAAGGGTTACAACCCTGGTCCTTGTTTGGTTTAAGGGTTGTAACCTGGCTCCCGGAGCAGTTCTGTGTCCTCTCTTCATTTATTGTCTTGTTATCCTACCAATGGTATTTGAGACGGGTTTCTATTCAGGTGAAAGATTACAACCTCGGTCCTTGTTTGGTTTAAGGGTTGTGACCTGGCTGCTTAAATGGTTTCCTCGTACTCAGTTTACTGTTGTTATCTCTATTATTATCAGTTCTTTATTTATTATCCTTAACTATTTATTTGTGATATGCTGGTTTTAGTTCCTAAGTGAAGCCTTCTTTTGGCACTTGCTCTTTCTGGGGTTTAACCCAGCTGGTTTTGTATGGCCATATATCGGAGCAGCACCAGAGGATCTACCTATCTTCCAGCCAGATGGTGAACACCAGGCGTAATCCTGGTAATGAGTGGATTTCTTTTGTTCTCTCACTTTATTGTAAAATTATTCTTTTGAGGCGTTTAGCCGGCGAGCACGTGTTAGCTCGTATTGCACCTTTATTTACTGTCTGCCTACGGGCTGTAACATGATTGACAGATCCTAGGGTTGATCATGTATGACTGAAACTCTTGCTAGTCCTGACATTTTGTACGACTAGCTTCATGATCATCCGAATATGTAATATATGGGACGCCTTGCTATTATATATTTGGTGCTCTGACATCTTGTATACTGTTACTACTTGCATGAGATTGAGACAATAGGCTTGTTCATGACCATAGGCGACTGATGGATTGTAGTTAAACCCTCATGTATCTAGACAGCCGTGATCGTATAACGAAATAGATTCCATCTCTATATATGTGGCTGGCTATGTCTGCCCCCGCTCTCCAGTATTCTGGTTCTGGGGCATGACATGGTTTAAGTGGTGGCCCATGCAGGTCTTGTAAATCAAGATATGTGAGGGTTTCCCGAATAGATGTCTCAACCAGTACTCGTCCTTGATCTCTGCTCGTATCTTCTGAATCCCTATAATCCTGACATGATCCCATGCTTGTATCATTGATCTATCCTGGTCCTTCCTTATTGTTCCCTATGTCATCTTTTTCAGCGACATTGTTCCTAGACCTACCGATCAGCAAGGCGGATCACCTCCCGCGGACCAGCACCAGTCCAGCAGTAGCAGCAGCTGCAGTACCCGTTCCCGAGGCCATTGCCGACGCAGGCCCAGGCATTCCAGCAGCAGAGACCGCAGCAGTATGCCCAAGTCCAAGCCCTGATCCAGAGCAGGCAGAGGAATTTTCAGCAGAGGGGACCCGCACCCAGAGGACATGGTCAAGTGCTGGCTTTGACTATGGGAGAAGAAGGGATAGCACCAGGTGAGGTAGTGGCAGGTACTATTCTCGTCAACACCTTTCCAGCTTCAGTATTATTTGATTCTGGTGCCTCGCATTCATTTATGTCTGCACGATTTGCGACACGTATAGGATTGGAGCTCGAGTCATTATCAGTGAGGCTCAATATACTTACTGGTAACGGACTTATGGGAGTAGATAGAGTGTTTTCCTCGTGTCGGATCGTAGTTAACGGTAGGGAATTTCCTGCTAGATTGATAGAGTTTCCAATGGCCGATTATGATGTAGTCTTAGGGATGGATTGGTTAAAGGACCAGTATGCTAGGATAGACTGCCACATTGGCAGGGTTATTTTTAGCATTCTAGGCGAGCCGAAGTTTTCCTTTTCCCGAGACGAAGTTGAACCTTCTCCTCCAGTATTGCGGATGGCAGTAGCAGCAGTACAGTTACCTCGAATAGTCGAAGAGTTTCCAGACGTTTTCCCAGAAGAGCTTCCAGGGATGCCGCCAGAACGGGAGATCGAGTTCACCATCGACTTGATTCCCGGAACAGCTCCAGTGTCAGAGAGAGTCTACAGGATGGCGCCGTCAGAATTGGAGATATTGTACAAGATGATTGAAAAACTCAGAACCAAGGGATTCATTCGTGCTAGTGGATCGCCTTGGGGAGCCCCGATGTTTCTTGTGAAAAAGAAGGATGGTACGTCCAGATTATGTGTAGATTATCGTACCTTGAACTCAGTGACAATCAAGAACAGATATCCTCTCCCGAGGATAGATGACTTGTTTGATCAACTCAGAGGGGCATCAGTATTTTCGAAGATCGACTTGCGGTCAAGATACTATCAGATCAGAGTTAGAGAGCAGGACATCCCGAAGACAGCTTTCAGATCCCGATATGGGCATTGAGAGTTCCTTGTTACGCCATTTGGAGCAACCAATGCACCGGCTGTATTCATGGACCTCATGAATCACATCTTTATGCCCTATTTGGATCAGTTCGTGATTGTGTTCCTAGTTGACATCCTGGTCTACAACAAGAGTGAAGCGGAGCATGAGCAGCACCTCAGAGTTGTTTTTCAGATTCTCAAAGAGCACCAGTTGTATGCCAAGTTCAGTAAATACGAGTTCTGGCTCGATCGAATTTCGTACTTGGGTCATATCATCACCAGAGGAGGAGTAGAAGTGGATCCCCAGAAGATTATGGCCATTGAGACATGGCCAGTGTCCAGTACGGTTGTAGAAGTTCACAGTTTTCTTGGATTGGCCGGCTACTACCGTCGATTTATTTCGGACTTTGCTCGGATCTCAGCGCCATTAACCCAGTTGACCCACAAGGATGTGCAGTTTGCTTGGACAGCAGAATGTCAGGATTCTTTTGAGAAGTTGAAGCGAGGCTTGATGACGACACCCATTCTCACGCTCCCAGATGGAACCGGAGAATTCTCAGTGAATTGTGATGCTTCAGGCAGAGGCTTAGGATGTGTTCTAATGCAGCATGGGAAGGTAATAGCTTATGCGTCACGGCAACTTCGTGATCATGAGAGAAATTACCTAACCCATGATTTAGAGCTGGCAGCGGTAGTGTTTGCACTTAAGTTGTGGAGGCACTACTTGTACAGAGATATGGTAGAGATTTTTACCGACCACAAGAGCCTGAAGTATGTTTTCACCCAGAAGGATCTTAACATGCGTTAGAGAAGGTGGCTAGAGCTACTTATAGATTATGATGTCAACCTGCTATATCACCCAGGGAAGGCCAACGTCGTTGCAGATGCATTGAGCAGGAGAGCCGGAGTTTATTTCCTAACAGCGCAACCAGAACTATTAGCCGATCTTCAGAAGATGGACATAGAAGTTGTCCTTCCTACCAGTATGGCATTGATGGCCAGCATGCAAGTTCAGTCCACTATAGTCGAGAGGATCCGGATGGCGCAGTTAGCAGATTCCAAGCTTCAGCGACTCAGAGCAGAGTGTGGGGCAGAACGAAGACCAGAGTTATGTATCCATGAAGACGGTACACTTCGACATGGGAAGCATCTTTGTGTACCCAGTGGAGATATCAGACAGGAGATCATGACGGAGGCTCACAGTTCGTAGTATTCCATTCATTCCGGTGGTACGAAGATGTACCGTGATATCCGTCAGCACTTTTGGTGGAATGGCATGAAGAGGAAGATAGCCCGGTTTGTCTCTCGATGTTTGGTTTGTCAACAAGTTAAAGCCGAACATCAGAGGCCAGCTGGACTTCTTCAGCCCTTGCCAATTCTAGAATGGAAGTGGGAGCATATAACCATGGATTTCCTGACTGGATTACCTAGATCCCCGACTGGCAGAAATGCTATTTAGGTTATTATAGACAGGCTCACGAAGGTGGCTCATTTTCTCTCGTTCAGGGTCGATCAGCCGACGGCTCAGCTAGCAGAGATGTATCTCAGGCAGATCGTCAGGCTTCACGGTATACCAGTCAGTATCACCTCGGACAGAGATTTAAGATTTACGTCGCACTTTTGACGTAGCTTACAAGAGAGTTTGGGAACTCGCCTCCAGTTAAGCTCCGCTTATCATCCGCAGACAGATGGCCAGTCGGAACGCACGATCCAGACTCTCGAAGATATGTTGAGATCTTGTACGCTCGACTTCGGTGGTTCGTGGGAAGATCACCTGCACCTGGTGGAGTTCTCATACAATAACAGTTTTCAGGCCAGCATCCAGATGGCACCATTTGAGGCACTATATGGTAGGAAGTGCAGATCCCCGCTAGCATGGGATGATGTTGGAGAGAGGCAGATGCTCGGTCCGGAAATGATTGCTCAGACTGTTAAGGTGGTCAGGAGAGTCAGAGATCATCTTCGAGTTGCCCAAGATCGCCAGCATCATTGGGCCGATTCCCATCGGCGACCCCTTGAATTCTCAGTCGGCGACCATGTATTCCTGAGGATTTCGCCTAACCGTGGCATCATTCGTTTCGACATACGGGAAAAGCTTAGTCCTAGGTATATAGGGCCGTTCGATATTCTGGAGCGAGTAGATAATGTGTCCTATCGTCTCGTTCTTCCGCCGTCACTAAGATAGGTGCATGACGTGTTCCATGTATTTCAACTACGACGGTATATCTCGGACCCGAGCCATATCCTGGATCATTCGAAATTGGTTGTTGGTACCAACCTTTCATATGAGGAGAGGCCCGTGTCTATATTGGACCGGAGAGAGAAGATACTCAAGAACAAGACTATTAGTTTTGTCCGAGTTGCTTGGGGTCATCACTCTTTGGGTGAGTCGACGTGGGAGCGTGAGGATGATATCCGATCGTGATATCCCGACCTGTTTGACTCATAAGGTATAATGTCTTCCTTATGCCTTTAAATCCTTGCTTGAATAAATGACTGCATGATAGACTGCTTGTTATAGCTTACGATTATTATAGCTTGTCCTTGCAATTCTAGCCTCTTGATTAAATTCCGAGGATGGAATTCTTTTAAGGAGGGTAGAGTTGTAATGCCTGTAGTTCGTATTACGTATCTTGGAATACGTGTACATATTTTTTCTCTTGTATTGCATATCTCTTGGCTTGGCTCGGTTTATTTTGGGTTGGTTCGGCTAGGCTTGGGTTGCCTTGGTTCATTATGAACCAAGGGGAGAACCCCTACCTACCACCCCCATCATCCTTTATTAACCCATTCCTTCATTCTCTCTCTTCATTATTCTTCTTCTTCTTCTCCACATTTACTCTTCCACCTACCAGGGAAAAGAGCTAGGAAATTACAACTTGCTTTATGATGGATCTTAAGTTTTATCGTTCCATTCTCTTCTTTACTTGATTCTAAGCCTCTTTAGAACTTGGTATCTTTGGATTTGATGGATGGATTCTTGTAGATCTAAGTTTGTAACTTTGCGTTTTTTTGGTTTTGATCTCTAAAACTTGGTTATTTTCGAAAACTAATAGCTCTATGTTGTAGAGAATTCAATTTCATGCAGTTTTGGCTTTTGTTTCGCTTGATTTCGACTTCGGATGAGGAAGTTGTGGCCATATCAAGTTTTTAGGACTTTCATGGCTGAACTTGCTGTTTGGGGACGATGAACCCCATGCGCCGGGAGGCCATGCGCCGATTGCACAGGAATCCCATGCGCCGATTGCGCAAGAATCCCATACGCCAATTTGTTCAGGAATCCCATGCGCCGATTGCGCAGAAATCCCGTATGCCAATTTGCGCAGGAATCCCATACGCCGATTTGTGCAGGAATCCCATGCGCCAATTGCACAGGAATCCCATGCGCCGATTTGTGCAGGAATCCCATGCGCCGATTGCGCAGGAATCCCATGCACCGATTGAGCAGGAATCCCATGTGCCGATTTGTGCAGGAATCCCATGCGCCGATTGCGTAGGAATCCCATGCGCCGATTTGCGCAGGAATCCCATGCGCCGATTTGTACAGGAATTCCATGCGTCGATTGTGTAGGAATTCCATGCGCCGATTTGCGTAAGAATCCCATACGTCGATTTGTACAGGAATCCCATGTGTCGATTGCTCAGGAATCCAATACGCCGATTGTACAGGAATCCCATGCACCGATTTGTGCAGGAATCCCGTACGCCGATTGTGCAGGAATTCCATACGCCGGAATTGCTCTATTTTGCTGATTTTGCCTGTTTAAGTTATTTTGTAGCTAGAATCTCGAAAAACTCAAAACATGAAAGTTGTAGATCTTTTCCTTGGCTTCAAGAATATGTCACTAGTTGTTTTATGCAAGTTTCTCTCATTCATGATAAGGTAATAATAGAATACGATAGTGGCCCGTCGTGGTGTACTCTTAACAAGTAAACTGACATGATGTATCTCGACAAGCTGTTACGACAGTTAGCCTGACATGACAAGTAGGAATGACCTGGACACCGTGGGCGATTGTGTTTGTACAAAT
>JANAVB010016891.1:0-26328 GCA_029216955.1 Iris pallida | reverse complement strand
ACAAGCACGTTTACTAACATTTTTAAAGTAACAAAACTATTTTTAATACCACTATTAGATATAATAACTAATTGTAAGCTAGCAATAAGATTATCTTAGTTCAACTGCGGACATCGGGTTAATGGGTATAAATGAGAAACTGGTCAGTATTTTTTATAAACTTTTGACCTACAATTTTTTGCATATATATAAACAATTATTTCTTAGTTTCAAGTTTATCCATTATTATTCTTGTATTTACAATATGTACAGTCAAAACTAAGTTCCACCGTACATATTATACTTTTTTCGCACAAATAAGTTGTCATGCCATTTTTTCTCTCTTTCATATTGTTGCTAGTTTTGCATTTGGGATAATGAATTCGAGACTTTGTTAGAGAGCTCACATCACAGAAAAACATGGGATAGCAGTAAATTCATGAAAAGTTAAGCATGTCCGCACATGACGACAAAACTCATAAGTCAAAATTTGCATGGAGTTCAACATAGGACAAAGCTAGCTCCACGTTGAGTTCATTACATCTGTGTTCTACCCATAAGTCAAATTTATAAAAAATTATACAATGTTACCGTGATCGAGATTATATTTTTGTCACATATGCTTGTCACGATTGTAGAATTGTCGATATGTACTAGCTCGTTGCCTAAGCTATCTATTCAATAGTGAAACCCTAAATTCTTAAGGGACATATCAAAATGAGATGTGAAGAGGAGAGAATAAAACCAATAAAAAAGAGAATATAAAATTTATTTTTATTTTCTATATGTAACATGGAAAATAACAGAGGGAGCAATATGTAATATGTAAAATTAGGAGTGAGATTTTTTGGTCAAGAGGAGAGGCCATGCATCCTATTTTTCCCATCCTACACAAAAATCTATTCCTTCCTCTACACTCTCTAGTCTTCTCCACTTTCATGAGAAAATTGATTTATATTACTTAAATCAACTCAACTAAGCGATTAAAAATAATATATACTAAAAAGAAGAAAGAAGAAGGAAGAAGGAAGAAGAGGGGGGTCGATGCAGCGGCGGAAGGAGATGACATGGAGCCGGGTGGGGCAGTCGGCGCAGGCGGTGGCGGCTCACGGCTCACTCCTCTTCTTCACTCTCCTGCTCGCGCTCAAAATCGACAGACGCGTCGAATATTCCTGGTGGTCAGCTCCTCTCCCCTCTTTAAATTTAAATGACTAATTTAGTCTATTACTAGGCTGCACGGACGCGGCACCGATTTTGGTGTCCTAGTGTATTCCGGAACGGTCCGTGTCGGACTCATCCTCAGGGGGTAGTTTTTTTTTTTTTTTGCTTCTGGTAACCCTAGTTTCGAAGCTCCAAACTCCATCTCAGCAAACACTGTCCCCAAACTGGGCCGCTTTATTAAGTAATGTTGAGATATAGGTAGACAAGAATATGGTTGGAAACATAGTTGCTTAGGTCGTGGTTCGCTTCGATTTCGATACGCCGAACGGCTACGCTACTTGTCTTGGTACACAGTATGCTGTGGTAGGCTTAACCAGTCCGCCGCTTTGGTTCGCTTAAGAGGGGTTTGCTTGTGTTTGTATATGCATCTTTGTGTTCTATTAGGGAAGAACTCGTGCCGAATCCCACTAGAACCTACTCTCTCTTGCATGCTTCGTTTCGATAATTGATTGATTTCAACGATATCTTTGTTTGACTTCATCTTATGATATCTAGATTGCCCGATTGCCACTTTTGGCTATCTGGATTAGAACCTGTCAAAATTGGGGTTATGAGAACGGGAACGCGGTTCCTAGGGGAATCCGGGTAACTATGGTTTGATGGTAATCAGGTGGTAGCTCCGGATCATGCATATTGGGTTATGTTGCATCAATACGGACACAATACGGATACATACATTTTCAGATAGTTACTATATAGTCACCTATATTGCACGAATATGGGTATGGGTACGGGTGGACATGATACACATAGGGCAACATTTTCCTGTGTTACATTTTGGATGTAAGGCACTAAGATGAAAAACTTAACGATTTTTTACTTAATCAAATATGTCAGTCACAATGTCACGTTGCCTGTATTTTTCTTATCCAAAGGTTTTAGCTTTGAAGTTGGGATAATCTTATATGAGACACACATATTGGAAATATGTATTTAAAGTGTTACAATGATATAAATATATGACCTCACCCTCACCAACACTCCAAAGTTGTGGTGCAGTGCAGAGACTTTTACAGGGTATGAAAGCAACCTAGGTTCAATCTCTAAGGTACACTTTGAAGCGGATTTTACAAAAAGTTATACTGGTTCTAATCGTTTCAAACTGTAAGAAGTAGCATTAATAAAATTGGTTTTGTTATAAAATTTATAGAACCTAAAATTGATGAAACACCTGATAGATGAAGACTAAAAATGGCGAAATCAACTACTACTCCATAATGGCTGGTAATACCACTTAAGGGCGGATATACCGTCCACCCAATGCCGCTACCCACTTCTACTAAGGTTGAACTTAATAGGAGCAAGTTCTCAACCCACGAAAATGGATTTCGACCTTTGGGGCCATGTTAGAATAATATAAAATATAACTCTTATCCCTCACCAACGCGCTAGAGTGACACAGGCTTTTACAATAAGATTTGATGCATTGTTTCCGATCCAAAGAGTTTAGTTCGGTGTTACGTGGATTAGAGCAAGAAAAAGCCTGATAATAATCTAATCTCAGACCCACATGTTAGATATGCATGGTCACTTTCATCTTTATGCTGGCCAAATCTCCAACTGTTCTCCCATTAGAAATCATTTATGTGTTTATTATTATAATGCTACAAACATAGCTTCCTGATTTCTTAGTGCAACATGGAGAACCTGCTACTTTAGTGAGGGAACTTCTTGTGCGGTTTTGATTTCTGCCTTGTGCATATTGTGCTCACTGTAGCTGTAATATGTTGTATGCCAAATTACATTTTAAACTTCTAGTCTGCACATTATGCAACTTGAACGGTATCATCTTTTTCGTCATAATGGTTGAATACATACATCTTCCACTTTAAAGAAAAATACATCTTCCACTATACCATGTCTATAGAGAACCTATGTTGCATGGATGTGGATATAACAAAACTGAATACAGACACTGCAACATGGACATGCTACCAGTTTTGGTGTGTCCTTATGTATTTTGGAGCATCAGTGTCGTGTCCAGTACGCGTCAGAAAGCACGAACACAGTGCCAGTGAGAAGTATCAGTGCTTCCTAGATATCCTTTACCAGTTGTTGATGACCCTATCCTAATTCTAGTCCTTGGAGCTCAAGTTCGTTATGGATTTTTTTGCTCAAGTACCCTTAGTTGAGACGTGTGGACTAGCTTTTAAATAAAGCATGCCATATTTATATCAAGTTAGACAGGCAACAATGATACTTTTAGGTTTCTGGTCCTCAAGTTGCATTGGGATAGTGTAATTTGCCATCCTAATTAAGTTCTAATTATCTTATTTGGTTGAAACTTGAAAGAAGTAACTCACACCTTTATCCCTTCTCTTGAGGGGTAAAGCTGCTGTTATCTGTTATAAATTTCACTTTTCTTCCTACTTGGTGCAGGATTATTTTTTCCCCTCTTTGGCTATTTCATGTTGTTGTTGCTCGAGGAAGATTCTCACTACCTGCTCCATCGTTGCCTCATGATCGCAATGCATGTTCTTTTTAACTTGGGTCTTACATTGTTCCTTTTAATGTTTAAACCTTACTTTTACTAGGAATTGTTAGGTTGTGCACTTCTTCCCTCATTCTGTACTCTTTGCTGCAGTGGGCACCTTGTCATGCTGTTGTTGCTACACCATTGCTTGTAGGGTTTGAGCTACTTCTCTGTTTATATCTCGAGAGCACCAGTGGTAATTTGTGATCGGAAATTCTTAAATGTATTCTCTCCAATCTAGGCAACTATATGTTGCATTCAATATAATTCTTACTCTGTGTCATTTGTTTTAAATGTTTGCAGTTCTGCATTATCCTGCTGTGAACCTAAAGATTGTTTTCCTTCCCTTATTAGCCTTTGAAGTGATCATTCTTATTGACAATTTCAGGTGACTCTTCTATGCAGACCAATAATTTTATGCTTGTAATGATTTATGACATGCATATAAACCTGTCTTTTTTTTTTTTCTTTTTTTTATAAAAAAACTTTCTATACCTAATTACAGAGAGTTACTAAATATCCTATATTCTTATATAGCTAGTAGTGTAACTGATTATTGTGATATGGGCAGGAATATATTCTTTTCCCCTTCTTAGTGCTCTTCACTAGTATCCAAAATACTACAATTTACTCTCCTGGTCATATGTAACTTTGCTCATTTCTTGCGAAATTTTATTTGCATCTTTATCATAGTTTACGGTATCGCCCGATACCAATCCAGTACGCCGATACCGATCCGATACGGTTTGACATGTCCCGATCCGATACTGACCGATATCGACATTAGGTGTCTCTTTTCCCATTAATTTGGTAAAGAAAATTGAACAAAAAAGATCAATCATGAAGGGCGTAAAAACATAGTAAGGTTGTAAAAGCATATAAAAGAAAAAAAAACTTATCTATCGCAGGTAAACCAATTGGCAATGGTGACTACTATTTCATTCAATTGCAAAACTACTAAAAGACAACACAGGTAATACTTTAATATGCTTAAATATATATACCATTTTTTCCCCAAAATTTTAATAATTTATTAATAATTATTTGCTTTCCGATACAAAAAAATTCGATACTCCGATCCGAAAATGCCGATATTGCCTATCCCAGTACTCATAGACAGGGTCCGATACCGATACTGCGAACCGTGAGATTCTATATGTTCATTTGGTTCTGAAGCCCAGACAATGTTCCTATGCCCATATGGGAAAGGTGGAACATTTACATTATGTTGAAACCGAGTTATCAAAATATAGCTTAATTAGAAAGATTTTCTAATCGCCAATAGATGTGCAGATCTTGAGTAAAAAGTAAATATGGGAAGCTAGAAGTTCCTAATCTTGGACCGGCTGATTGATTCTTTGATTCTTTGTTTGAACCCTAACAATTTGGGAGTGATAGTTGATTGTAGCCTAACCATTTTGGTGAGTATAAATGACATATCCAGCATATTCTGTCCTTATACTTTTGTTTCTGTCTTATTCAGAATATGTAAAGCTTTGATGCCAGGAGAAGATGAAAGTATTAGCGATGAAGCTGTATGGGAGACACTTCCTGTAAGTTCTCTTTTCTTGATGAAGCTTCCTGTAAGTCTGTTGAAGGTTTAATTTGCTTTTACTGCAATCATTAGAAGGTGTTCCTTTTAATTTTCTTTATTTGCGTTGCAATTATATATTTAAGAAGTTCATATTCACGGTATAGAGTCAGGGAGGACAAGTTCCCCAAAAGTTCTAAAAAAAGGAATTTGGGGAAATTAATTTTTCATATGGACTATGAAGTTGGACTTCTGATTTTCCAGGTGTAAGAAGTGCATGAAAGTTGAGGCTTTTTGGAGATTGAACAGATGATTTTCCTTGGCATATCAAGGCACTGAATTTGCTTGTAAACCAGACTACCTGAAATATTAAGGTTTCTTCTACCATGAGGAAAGAATGTTCTTCTATCATGAGAGAAGAATGTCCCATCTCTTTTTCTTCCATCGTATCCTTGCAACAGAATGTTTAAATTAAACATGCTTAGCAGCTTAACTTAAAAGTTTTCCACATGGCTGAATTTCTGTTGAATAATTCAGGGTCAGGCTCAATTATTGCTGATTGTGCGTAGGGTGAGTCTAGGGACAGCCTTGTGGTAGACTGACATCACTTACCAGTCAGTTCCTCTCAACAACAACAATAATCCTTTATCCCGAACTTTGGGGTCGACCAAAATGACAATTTCTCTCATACGGCTAAATTTATCATGAATAGTTCAGACTTGGGCTTGACTCTTGTTGATTGTGTGGGAATGGTTGATTCCACGGACAACCTTGTGGTAGATTGACAGATGGATATATTGCACCGGAGAAGGGCAGGTTGGAGATCAATAGCTGTGGTGAATGGCAGCCTGGCAGGAGAGAGTGACTTAGTAGATATGATCTGGAGAAAAATGAGCCTACGATCCTAGATATTCCGTAGGGGTTCGTATTACTGTTGTGAGACAGTGAGAGCAACTTCTTCACTTGATATTCAAGGCAAGGTTCTCGATATCGGACAACTGTCACATACCGGTTGGTGGTCACCATACTGGAAACTGGCTATCAGGCAGCGTACTGAACATATAGGGAGACATGACTCCATGGTGGTATAGGATGATGAAGCACTTCATATATGACATGTATGGCAAGAATGAAAGCATTAATATAAATATATTAAGTATCCATATAATTCTAATAATAGAACTCAAGTCAATTGTCTTGACAAAATCCTTTGCCATTAAGATACCGACAGGTTTAGCTGATATCGGTCAACTGGCCGGTTCTCTAACCCATTTTCTTAAAAAAACTGGTTAGTTAAACTGGATCAGTTTGCCTTTGAAGTTTGAGGGGGTGGAGGATTCACAACTTCAAGGAAAGTCCAGACATTGAGGACACAACTAGTAGTTTAGTCAAGCTTCGACATGGATCCCAACGTGTAGTAGTGGTTGGCGAGCATAGTTAGGAAAATTTACGAGGATTTGATGTAATCTGGCCTCATTCAACCTGTGCAATAAATGGATCACAACAATCTTTGACATAGGGCCCCAATCTCCCTGGCAGCTGAAAGGTGAGGTCCTTTAAATCTTAACCAAGGATGACTTTGCTCTGAGGACAGGAGTGTTGACCCAAACTGGATCACAGTCAACCAAATATTGACACATTGACAATATGATACTTGTCATAATTCAATATGACACATCAAGACAGAACTCAGTGCAAGACGGACGTCGTCTCTCTCCTGCAACGTACTCATTTTCAGAGTCTGTACTATTTTACATTTATTGAGTCTAGCAATATGTAAACTGAGTAGCACTGGGTATTCTTGGCTTAAACATTATCTTCCAAACAAACCCAAAGCTCCACCAAGCCAAACTAGCCCACAAAAGCCCATCTGAACATTCTGTCCTATGGAGACAGAGTTCGGGGTTCCCCCTGATTTTTAGGACCCTAATTTTTAGGGTTTGCTGTATGCCAGTTGTCCAACGGCCAAAAATTTGAATTCATGACACAGAATTCTGGCCGAATTCTGCCTATCCCAACTAGTATAAATAGGCCTTGAATTCTCTCATTTTCAATCATCCAATTATCTCTTCTTCTCTTCTCTATAAGCCTCGTACAAGCCTTAACCTTTCTATCTACTAGCCACAAGCTTCCTAAGCCTAAAAGTGCTCAGTGCTATTCAGTTAGAAGTTTGTGCAAGAGTCAAGAAAGTCGCTTAGAAAATTTCAAGCATCGCCACAGCGATCTTTGTAAGAAGTTGACGTGCTCTTCTGAAGAAAAGGCACGGGGTGTAACTACTATTTCACAAATAGTGAATTTAATCTTGAGCTAGAGTTCTCAGGCCTGGACTAGTCCGCCACGAGAAAAATCAGGTTAAAACGACTGTGTTTGCGTATGCTCTCTTGATCTTTTTATTTCCGTATTTACTACTCTGATTATTTACTGTTGGTGAAAAGAGTTAATTTTTATTTGGTCATTATTGTTATAAACTCTATTTACCCTCCCTCTAGAGTTGCCTATCTGTTCTTCAATTGGTATCAGAGCTCTGTTATCTTAACAAGGACTAACATCCTAGAGCTGATCCATGACAACCACACAACCTATGTTTTCCAACCATGGTGAGGGACAGTCCACTCATAGGCCACCCCTATTTGATGGAACCAACTACACCTATTGGAAAACTAGGATGAGTTTCTATCTCAAGTCTCTAGACTTTGACCTGTGGACCTTTGTCACCGATGGTTACAAAAAGTCCGTCAGAATAGTTGTCGAGGGAGATCTCATCGAAAAATCCAACGACAAGTATTCTGACGAGGAAAAGAAAGAGGCGAGTCTAGATGCTAGAGCTATTAATGCTCTTTTCTCTGCAATAGACATAAATGAATTTAACAGGGTCTCGACATGCACCACCTCACACGAAGTATGGAAGCTTCTGGAAGTGACGCATGAAGGAACCACTCAAGTCAAGGAATCGAAGATCAGTCGTTTGACTCAAGAATACGAGGCATTCAAGATGAAGCCGAATGAGACGATCACTCAAATGTTCACAAGGTTCCTTGACGTGATCAATCCTCTGTCATCTCTTGGCAAACAATACTCCAATCATGAGAAGATCCGCAAGTTACTTAGGGGGCTATCGAAGATCTGGAACCCTAAGGTAACAGCAATTATAGAAGGCAATGATCTTACCAAAATGTCTATGGAAACTTTGATGGGAAAGCTGATGACCCACGAGCTCGACCTCAAAGACTTCGACGAACCTGCTCCAAAGGCAAAAGAGATTGCCCTAAAAGCTCATCGTCGAAGGGCTGATCCTGAAGAGACCGACGACGACAATTTAGAAGGTGATGATCAAGCTCTTCTAGTCCGTAACTTCAAGAAGCTCCTTCGTTTCAATCGAAAGAAGAAGGAACAACAAGAAGACGACGAGGAAGAACCAACGTGCTACGGCTGCAAAAATACTGAACATGTTCGAAAGGACTGTCCCTTTGCAAAGAAAGGTAACAGATATGAGAAGCCCTACAAGAAGCCCTCTTCGCGAAAGTACGCTAACACTAGTATTTGGTACGAAAGCGAAGCCAGTGATTCTGAGGAAGAAGACGACTCTCCTCGAGACACTGCTAATGTCTGCCTAATGGCAACATCCGAGAAGGTAACTAGCGAAACTCTTGATGACTTTACATTTGATGAACTTGGCGATGCCTTTAATGACTTACTAAATAATCACAAGAAAGTCATTAGTAAATATAAGCATGCCAAGGAGAAAATCAAAGGCTATGAAATAGAGATTCAAAATCTTTCTTCTTTACTTGATAATGTTAGAGACACCTCCATCCACGGAAGTCACTGATGAGGTGTCCAAGCTTAAATTAAGCTTACATGATGCCGAAACACTTATTGAGAAGCAAACACGTGAGATCTCAGCACTCAACAAAGAGCTTGCTGAAGAAAAGAACAAACACAAGATCTATATTTCTAAGATTGATGGTCTGAATGCTAAGTGCAATGAACTGAATGCTGTCTCTAAGAAATTAGAGATCAGATTGGAAAAACAGGTTGTCAACCTCAAACCCAATCACACAGTCACAAAACACACACAAAACACCAGACCACTCATAACAGTAAAACACGTCACCCACATGTAGCACGTAACCATGCTTATATGTACACGTACTCCCATGCGGCACGTAAACCACATGTACGTAGATATCACTCTCAATCTACTCATAACTATTATCCTGCTACTGCACATAGACATAACTATTATCCTGCTGCTACACATAGTCACTATCCTGCTGTTTCACATCACTATCACCATACTGCATATAGACCTGCTCCTAACACAAATAGGCATGCTACTTGCACATACTGTGGATTACATGGTCATATCTCACCACAGTGTAGAATTAGGAAATTAGTTGATATTAATCTATATGCATGGGTACCAAGACTAACATTTTAGGACCCACAAGCACTTGGGTACCAAAGGTCACATATATTCTTGATGTAGGTGGACCTTCCTTCTTCAACTAAAAGCAAATGGATTCTCGATAGTGGATGCTCGCGACATATGACGGGAGACGCAAATCTTTTTGCATCACTATCGATGAAGAGGGAAGGATATGTATTTATCGGTAACAATTTAAAGGGCTACATCATAGGTAATGGTACTATTGGTTATTCTTCTTCTCCTTAATAAAGGATGTCTGCTTAGTGACCGAGTTAAAGCATAACCTGCTCAGCATAAGTCATCTTGCTGATCATGGATATGATATTAACTTTGGAAAGAATAAATACTACATTTATGATAGGTCAACTGGAGACATTGCTTTTGAAGGGATAAGAGAAGATAACATTTATATTTTCTATCTATCTAAAAATACTAACAGTGCAGGAAGATGCCTCTACGCCCACAAGGATGAAAGACTTTTGTGGCACCAGCGTCTTGGTCATGCCAATATGGATACTATATTCAGGCTATCGACAAAGAAGCTAGTAAGAGGTCTGCCCGACATCACATTCAAGAAGGACACGGTATGTGCCGAATGTGAACTAAATAAGGCAACCAAATCTTCATTTAAATCCATAAACACTGTAAGTACCACTAGACCCTTGCAATTACTGCACATGGACTTATTTGGTCCCAGTAGAGTAGTCAGTCTTGGTGGAAAACTCTATGCATTTGTTATTGTAGATGATTTTTCAAGATTTACTTGGATTTTCTTCCTTACAAACAAAAAGCGATACTATTTCAGTTTTCAAAATCTTTGTCAAAAAGGTCCAAAACGAAAAAGGCTACATGATTACTCGAATCCGAAGTGATCATGGAGGCGAATTCGAAAATTCTGATTTTGAAAAGTTTTGCGAAACAAATGGTTTTGATCATGAGTTTTCTTGTCCTAGAACTCCTCAACAAAATGGTGTTGTGGAGCGGAAGAATAGGACTCTTGGCGATATGGCTAGAGTCATGCTGAATAAATTTTCACTTCCGAAATATTTTTGGGCAGAAGCTGTCAGTACAGCTTGCCATGTTTTAAATAGGGTGCTTATTCGACCCATTTCGGAGAAAACATCCTATGAGCTTTGGTTTGGTAGGACTCCAAATGTCTCTTATTTTAGAGTGTTCGGTTGTCGCTGTTTTATCCTAAATACCAAAGACAACTTAGGCAAGTTTGATGCCAAAGCTGACGATGGTATTTTTCTTGGCTATGCTGCCAAGAGTAAGGGATATAGAGTGTTCAACAAACGCTCAATGATTGTAGAAGAATCTACTAATGTGTCTTTTGATGAGGAAAATAGTACAACGGCTATCCCCGACGATGATGTTGAACCGTCAACTTCCACACCGATGAATACCACCCTTGAAACCAATTCTCTGGAGGGCTTACCGAAGAAGTTCGAGTTCAAGCCGTCACACCCATAAAACTTGGTAATAGGTGAGGTATCACGCGGAGTAAGTACTCGATCATCTTTAAGAGATTCTATTGCTAGCACTGCTTTCATTTCGCAAATTGAGCCTAAAACTGTTTTAGAAGCTTTTAATGATGAATTTTGGATTTCTGCTATGCAAGAAGAACTCAACCAATTCGAAAGAAGCCAGGTCTGGGAACTTGTTCCTAAACCGGCTAACCATTCGATTATTGGTACTAAATGGGTTTTTCGTAACAAAGTAAATGAAGATGGTTCAGTCACTCGCAACAAAGCGCGTCTAGTAGCTCAAGGATACAACCAAGAGGAAGGTATCGACTACGATGAGACGTATGCTCCAGTTGCAAGACTCGAATCCATTCGGATACTTTGTGCCTTTGCAAACTTTCAAAATTTTAAACTCTTTCAAATGGATGTGAAAAGTGTTTTTCTGAATGGTTTTATTAAAGAGAAAGTTTTTGTAAAACAACCTTCTGGTTTTGAAAATCACAAAATTTTCGACCACGTTTTCAAGCTGAAGAAAGCGTTCTATGGCCTCAAACAAGCCCCCAGAGCTTGGTATGAACGCCTAAGCAATTTCTTACTAGATAAAGGTTTTTCAAAAGGGAAAGTTGACACTACATTTTTTATCAAAACTTTTCAAGACACCATTCTTTTAGTTCAAATTTATGTTGATGATATCATATTTGGGTCCACTAATGAACATCTATGTCAATATTTCGCTAAGTGTATGCAGAACGAATTTGAGATGAACATGATGGGGGAGCTAAATTACTTCCTCGGACTGCAAGTCAAACAAACTTCACAAGGAACATTCATCAGCCAGTCAAAATACACAAAGGATATGCTGAAGAAGTTTGATCTTGACAACGTCAAACCAATCAGCACACCCATGGCTACTACGACCAAGCTGGAACCTGATGAAAGCGGCAAACCTGTTGACCAACGTAAGTATCGAGGTATGATCACTTTACCTAACTGCTAGTCATCCCGATATCATGTTTAGTGTTTGTCTGTGTGCTCGCTATCAAGCTAGTCATAAGGAATCACACATGTCCGCCGTTAAGCGTATCTTTCGATACCTTAAGGGTACTGTACAGTGGGCTTGTGGTATCCCAAATCCACATCCTTTGACCTTCTTGGTTATTCGGATGCTGATTTTGCGGGATGCAAAGTCGACCGTAAAAGTACGAGCGACACATGTCATTTATTAGGCAAGGCTCTAGTCTCATGGTTTAGCAAGAAGCAGAATTCTGTCGCACTATCCACAACAGAAGCTGAATATATCGCAGTTGGTCGTTGTTGTTCACAAATTCTGTAGATAAAGCAAACCCTTGCAGACTATAACCTATCTTTTATGCACATTCCTATATTCTGTGATAACACTAGTACTATCAACCTTACTAAGAACCCTATATGTCACTCACGCACGAAACACGTTGAAATTCGTCACCACTTTTTGCGTGATCATCAACAAAACGACACTATAAATTTAGAATTTATTGACACTGATCATCAGCTGGCAGATTTTTTTATAAAACCACTATCCGAAGAGCGATTTGACTTTCTTTGTCGTGAATTAGGAATTTTGGATGAAACGATTATTCATTAAATTGGCCTGCGTAAATATCGATTATGTCATGTATTTTTATGGTGACTTTGCTATGGGTACAAGCCGAAAGGGTCCTTCTGACAACAAGACGTAAAAGCCTAAGCGACACGGTGCACTAGTCTTCGGACTACCGCTAGCTGGGATCCGGCCCCTACAGCTATCCCATGGCAGTTTCATCGTAATGATCGTTGTCATACATCCTTGTTTATTATATGGTTCAATTTCATTTGTAACTTAGTTAATTCAAAATTTTCTTAATTCAATTCCATTTATTACTTTCATGGTTTCTTTCACAATCACACTTTTGTTTTTCATCAAACTTTTGCATATCTTTCCATCTTTTACACTCCATCTATTTTTTCTCCAACACTTGGTCCATTTTTCCCTGCTTTGAGTTCTGGCCTCAGCACCCAGAACTCGGGCCGAACTCTGCCTCACACAGAGTTCGGGCCGAGTTCGGTCTTCTGTTTCCAGAACCCCCGACTGTTCTCAGCCATCCATCTTTTTTTTGATTTTCTTGTATGAGTACATTATCAGTTTATGTGGATCTTTAGATTTTATCTGCAGTTATTATATTATTATTGTGTGCTTGCTAGTTCATCCTTTATACAGTCTTCTGCCTGTCTGTGTTGTGATTCATTTTGATAAATGCCAAAAGGGGGAGATATATTTGATATTTATATCCCTATCATATCGTGTGATATCTATCTGTGTTTTGGAGAAGATAATGTATATCAGGATAAAGCACATTGGTTTACGGGGAAGCTATGTTTATGGGGGAGCTATGATTACGGGGGAGCTATTTCATTCTATACTTGTGTCCAGGTATGAACATTGAATATACAAATATCATTTTTGTCAATTATCAATATGGGAGAGATTGTTGACCCAAACTGGATCACAGTCAACCAAATATTGACACATTGACAATATGATACTTGTCATAATTCAATATGACACATCAAGACAGAACTTAGTGCAAGACGGACGTCGTCTCTCTCCTGCAGCGTACTCATTTTCAGAGTCTGTACTATTTTACATTTATTGAGTCTAGCAATATGTAAACTGAGTAGCACTGAGTATTCTTGGCTTAAACATTATCTCCCAAACAAATCCAAAGCTCCACCAAGCCAAACTAGCCCACAAAAGTCCATCTGAACATTCTGTCCTATGGAGACAGAGTTCGGGCTGAATTCTGCCCCCTGATTTTCAGGACCCTAATTTTTAGGGTTTGCTGTATGCTAGTTGTCCAACGGCCAAAAATTTGAATTCATGACACAGAATTCTGGCCGAATTCTACCTATCCCAACTAGTATAAATAGGCCTTGAATTCTCTCATTTTCAATCATCCAATTATCTTTTCTTCTCTTCTCTATAAGCCTCATACAAGACTTAACCTTTCCATCTACTAGCCACAAGCTTCCTAAGCCTAAAAGTGCTCAGTGCTATTCAGTTAGAAGTTTGTGCAAGAGTCAAGAAAGTCGCTTGGAAAATTTCAAGCATCGCCACAACGATCTTTGTAAGAAGTTGACGTGCTCTTCTGAAGAAAAGGCACGGGGTGTAACTACTATTTCACAAATAGTGGATTTAATCCTGAGCTAGAGTTCTCAGGCCTAGACTAGTCCTCCACGAGGGAAACTAGGTTAAAACGACTGTGTTTGCGTATACTCTCTTGATCTTTTTATTTCCGCATTTACTACTCTGATTATTTACTGTTGGTGAAAAGAGTTAATTTTTATTTGGTCATTATTGTTATAAACTCTATTCACCCCCCCTCTAGAGTTGCCTATCTGTTCTTCAAGGAGGGGTTTGTAGGGAAAGGAGACCTCCCTTTCCTTGGTCTCTTGTAGGTAATAAAAGTGCAAGCTGTGGTAGAAGGGGTTGTAGGTAGGATATCAAGTGGCATAGTAGTATTGGAGACATAATATATTGTATATCATTGTATATTTTGTCAAACTATAGCAACAACTTGTTAATCACTATGAAAGATCATTGTTATGTCTAAAATTTCATGGTCATGCTATCTCTTCTTGACTTTATATAAGTATATTATAATTATTGAAGTCTCTACATTTGAACTTGAATAGTTTAGGAAGCAACTATATCCTTAATATTTATGCAATTATTAGTTGTAGTTACAAACTTACAACCACAACGTTATGGTTTTTAAATTGTCCTTTAAATCTAAATGAGGTTCTTAATCATTTTTTATTCCAGTTATCTTATAGAGGTGTTAAATGCTCCTATGATATCGTACATCACAACTGATGGAATGGCCAATCTTATTCCTTTTACCTATCATCTATTGCTCTATGAATTTGGTTAAATCAAGTCATTTATAGGAAACTAGTGTCTTGGTATTCTAGTATATGCCGTTTAGATATTCTATGACAAAAATGTTTTCTATGCGAACTTAAAGGATTAGAATGAGTATGCTGGACTTTTGTTCAAAATTGGACTTACATACATTAAATAGTATAAAAAAATTGATGCCCTCTAAAATTTTGGACCTGAGCGGCCGTCTCATGAGCCTCATATCAAGTCCGGGCCTCATCTTTACCAAATGTGTATATCCATCCATATTATTGCTGATATTTACTGTTTCATATAAATTTCCACTTAAGTTTCATGGCATCAAATCTCATGCTTTGTCCTACTCGAAACTTCCTTCTTTATTATTTATCCTTTTTAAGTGTAGATCAAGTAGCGAAAGTGATATATTTGGAGAATCTTAGCCGATCACTTTTGAATTCGTTGCCCAGTCATCTGGCTGCTGTAATTGCATTATGTTAGTCAAATATTGGTACTGCCATTGATTTTGGACCATTATATTCTAAAACCTCTGCTTAATTGAAACCTTGATACTGTAAAACCTTCAAATGTTGTTCCAAATTTCCAGGACAAGGTCATCTGCTTATTCCATCATCCAGCAACAGCTTTGTATTAAATAGCACGAATTATATTTATAAATTATGAATTGGTCTTGTCAGACCTACATGGTTTCTGTATCACTCACTTATTGTTATGTTTTGGATATGTAGAAGATAAGATAGTTAAGGTAGTTATCTTCTACAGGATATAGATGTTTAGCTAAAAGAGCTGCGAAAAGGAAATTGGATAATATATGGTTATCTAAAAAGCCGTGAAAAGGGCAATCAAAATGACTTTTAGGGATAATGCTGTATAGTACGAAGGATATCCATCGTCTTCGCCTTTTATTTTCGGCTATGAACATAAAACACATTAAGTTGAAGAATTTGTACTTATGACGTGTTCAAATTGTCTTAGTCTTTGTTCATCTGCTTTTTTAGTTATTGTAGAGAATTAATATTTATCTTTGTTCATGGACCATTAACATGCAAATTTTTCATTGAAGTTTTTTTATGTCTTGGATGCATTTAGATTGTATTTATGTTCTTTATTACTTACTGTATTTATTTATTCTAAATTGTTAATCTGCATGTGCTAGCACTTTTGGGTCGCCCTCTCTATGGTATTTCTTGTAGCGGCTACCACATTCACACTGCTTAAGCTATGTGGTAAAGTATCTTTTATTTTTTGCTACTTTGAGAAACTTTACTTCTATGTACTTTAGGGACTTCATTCTTGGATAACATTTCACTGTCCAGTTTTAATTAATAACATGGGACTCTGATTTAATCCATAATTCTGAAGTACATATTTCGTCTTCATTTTATGTTAGCTCTGCAAGGAGAAAATCTGATCACTTATGCCGATATCTAATTTTGCAATTATATTCCTATCAAATGTGAATTATCTGCAAGTTTCTACATGAAAATACGAGGAAACTGATTCTCGTTAAGCCTCCTGTGCATAAATCTGACTGAAAAGTTATGCAGATAACGTGTAAAATGGCAAAATGTATTCTTGTATCTTTCATACATTGACCACCACAAATTGATATATATAAAAATTTGAATGCTGCCTACCTTCGTGCAAAGGCCATAAGCCTCCAATACCTTCGGTACATAGTTGGCATGGACTCTGAGTTGAAAGGTTGCCATTGCAAATGGCTAATCCCCAGATGGAACTCACTCATCCCTTTGGGTGGACTTGATTACGCTTTGTAGGATCAAAGACAGTTTACTCTCGCCAGGCCACGAAATTGGACATCTGCGCCATTAATCTTTATATATAGGATATTAGGATGTAAAATGCCTCAATAATATTGTACTTTCGGAGTTTTTGTTATGTACCCCGAAAGTACAAATGAGTTTTGAATTGCAAGGGATGATTTCTGATTCTATGTAATGTTAGTTTGATGTAACAAAATTTGCTGAACTTTGTCTCAACAACAACAACAATTACTAAACTTTGTCTGCAACAACAACAACCACAAACAAAAATTTTATGACCAAAATTGGTGTCACCTATTTGAATGCTTTTCTTCCGTCCAGCTATCTTGTTAAGGACCATGTCCCCTGTAGCATTAACAAAAAACATATTCCTTTTTACAGCCTTAATTCAAGTTCGTTTAGGCCTCAAGCTAGTTCTAGCATCTCCTTTGACTAATAATATATTATTGCGACTCCTAATTGGTGCATCTATTGGTCCACGTTGCACATGTCTTACCCACGTAACATGATTTTCTTTTATCGTATCAATTGATTCCACCTCCAATTTCCAAGAATATACTCATTACGTATCCTTTCTTCAATGTATTGCCAATCATCCATTTACTTCTGAACTTTGTCTTGTTTCTTAAAATCATCGTTCCCATGAGAAGTACACTCTTAGGTCCTGTTTGGCAACTGGCACCAAAAGGTAATATGAAAAGTAGGATCCTAATGGAAACTGCACCTAGTTTCCACTTGTGCTATTTGACTATTGGAAACTCATTTTAGAAACGCCATATCTGCATATTTGGAAACTAGGACCCTATTTAGTTTCCTCTCCAGAGGTGGGAACTCGCATAAATTAGAAACACTCTTTATTATTCTTATTGTATTTGATTCTCGATGGAAAGTAACTAGTGTTTTCCTTTGTTTATATTGTTGTAATGGTGACATTCTCTAGTTCGTTTATTCTAGTTTCAAGCGAACAAATAACCTTTTATGGTTGGAAACATCGATACTCTTTTATCCCTTGGCCTTTGTATGAGCTTGATGTCAAGAATGCATTTCTCCACGGGGAAGTTTATATGGATCAACCACCTGAGTTTGTTGCTCAAGGGGAGTCTAAGTTGGTTTGCAAGTTGAGAAGATCCCTTTATGGCCTTAATCACTCATCGCAACCATGGTTCAGCAGTTTTTTTGTAGTTCTAAAGGCCTTCACCTTAAAGATGCAAAAACGACCATTCTGTCTTTTATCGTCATCATAAGGGACAAAAGAAAACACTTATTGTATATGTTGATGCCATTGTCATCACTGGAAATGATCACAAAGGTATTGCGGATTTAAAATTTTACCTTCAAAAGCAGTTTCATGCTAAAGACCTCGGAAGGTTGCAATATTTACACGGCTTCGAGTTTGCCAGGTCTAAAAAGGTATGAATGTATGTTTATTTCCCAGAGAAAAAAAAATGTTCTTGATATGCTAACAGAGGCTCAGGTGTTAGGATGCAAGCCTATCGAATTACCTGTTGATTCAAATGTGAAGCTAATACCAGGAGAAGGTAAACAATTGAGAGATCCAGGAAGATACATGAGATTAATGTTGAAAGTGGAGGCTGCATTGTGACTAGAATGAAATGAAATTTTATTAGGGCTGCTAGCTAATATTTATAAGACTACAAAGCATATAAAATGGGATCACTAATTCTAGTTAGAAAATACATATAAATAATGCTGAAAATAAAACTAAATAATCTATTCTTAACCCCCCTCCCCCCGGCTACAAGCTAGAACTTCGTGATAGGAAGTCTAACTTAGAGAGATTGAGAACGAGAGAAACTGGAGATCATCTGAATAAGTAGATCGGAGCTTCGTCACCGAAGAAATCTCACATGAAACCATCTGAAGAAGTTGGGGCTCTGGGACTGAAGAAATTCCAAAATAACCATAGAAAGATGTGACTTTGCAAACGAAGAAATCCTAAAGGAAGTTGAATCAGAGCTGGGGTTTCACAATGGAGGAAATCCCTAAAAAGATAAAAAAGGAGAGTTGGGGATTTACAACTAAAAAAATTCTGAAAAAACAACTTAAGTATGTCGGGGCTCCGAAACTAGAAATTCCGAAAAGAAAACACATCACTAGGCCGGGACTATGTAGGACAAGAAATTTCTGAAGAAAATATATAAAATTGTCAATGCTCGAAAAAGCGACGAATCTAAAGTAGGTCGGAGGTCTGTAGGATGATAAATCCCGGAAGAAAATAATTTGAAATTTGTCAGGGCTCGGAAAAGCAAAAATTCGTGGAAAAAATATCTGAAATATGCTCGGGCTCAGAAAGACGAGAAATTTCAGGACAAAAACTAAAATACGCGGGGGTTTCGAATGCTGAATAAATTCTTGAAATGGACCAATAAAAGAACGGGGTTTCGTATCGGAGAAGTCCGAAAGAAAGTCAGGGCTCCGACTATCGAAGAAATCCAAAAAAAAAATGGCTCTGAAGTTGTAGTTGAAGATATGGTCCTGAGCCTCACCAAAGTAGTCATAAAGTTTGAAAAAAAAAATCTAGGAGAACCTATGGCTATGATACTATGTTGAAACTGGAGGTTACAGTGTCACTAGAATGAGATGAAATTTTATTAGGACTCTTGGCCAATATTTACGAGACTACAAAGCATATAAAATGACATGACTAACCCTAACTAGAAATATAAATACATCTAGTAAATGCTGAAAATAAAACTAAGTAATCAATTCTTCAACAATTTATACTACAAAAGGCCATTTTACTGGGGGTCATTATGTTAGGGGATAAGTAGGTATATGTGTGGGTTTTGATACAATATATGATTGGCTTATGCTAATTCTGCGTAAAGGAGACCCGACCACATTAGCATTATTATAGGCATTTGCTCTATGGATTAAGATGCAGTCATATTCAAAATTGGATATCTATTTCAGACTGTTATTATATCATACTGTTCTGAACTTTATATTTCAATCCTTGAATAAACATTTTGGAGAAAAAGGGAAGTTTAAGTTAATTAATTAACATCTCCTGTTTTCTTTCAAACTTTGGAAACTTATCCCAAACTTTTGCTGAAGTTCCAAGAAAATTTCCACATTATGAAATTTCCAACTTTACCTTGTTATTTCTAGTGTCCTTGTGACTGAAAGACTCTGAAAAGATGTCTAAATTGAGAGTGGAAATCAATGGTTTGCTGTTGGGAATTTCATTTTTGTAGGTGGAACAATACACGTATAATTACATACATTATGAAACATATTAATGATTAAAACATATTATGTGAAGAGAACTGACTAGGCCTGTCAATGATAACCGATAACCCGATGCAATTTGTAACCTAAAAACTGGGTTTGGATGTAAAATGTAGAACCCAAAAGGATTTTGGGTTGGGTTTGAGTACTACAAATGAAACCTGAAAAAAGTGTGGGTTGTAGTAAATAATCTTTCTTCACATATGTGTACAAGTTTGTGCTAGCTCAATTGGTGGAGTGTTATTTGGTTGATTGTGGAGGTCCTTAATTCAAGTCACACTATTTACATAAGGTTTATAACTTCCCCCCATTCCTTTTCTTAAAAGCCAACCCTACCCGATAACCCGAATAAAGTTCGGGTTCGGGGGTACCAGATTATGAAACCAAAATTATTTCGGGTAGGATCCGGATTTAACATAAATCCGTCTCGAACCCATAGCTAGACTTGATATGAGGCCCATGAGGTGGGTGCTCAGGCCCAAAAATTTAGAGGGCACCAAATTTTTATATATACTATTTAATTATATAAGTCCAATTATGACAAAGGACTGCAGACTCATTCTAATATTTTAAGTCCGCGTGAAAAACGTTTTTTGTTATAGGATATATATAAATGTTATATACTATAATACCAAAAGACAAGTTGGTTAGTCAGAATAAACTAAGAAAAAATTGGTGCAGTCGTCGTCAAAATTAAATTTTCTCTCCTTTCGTTGCTCTAACAGTCTGACGTTTCCGGTCTCCTATGCTCTTCCGTCGTTGCAATCTCCTCTACCCTTATGTCGTTGTCAATACTCTCTCTCTGAGATTATTGAACAATAAAACAAGTGGTACCCCAAACATTATTATTTATTTATTTATTTGTCTGGGTCATCTTATTTTTTGGTTAGGAATATCTTCAGTTTTATTAGTAATTCATTATGATATATTATTTTGTTTATTATTTTATTTCTTGAATTTTGTGTTGATAATACTATTGTATCGTCCTCCACGGGAAATAAAAAGAGTATTAAGCTTTGATGGCACCACTTTTAGATTTTTGCCTCAGGTCTCACAATTTAAAGTCCGACATTGCTCGAACCAACCCATTGACAGCCCTTGAACTGACAATCTTAATATTGTGAGGTTGAAAGCTTACTAAATTATTGTTACAGCAGTTTTATTTTCTTGTATATGATATTACAACCCGTCATAATGAAGCTTCAAGTTGATAAATTTCATAATGATTGCAATTTGGAAATCAATTGCAGGTGATGTAGGTGCATTGGGCTGGTGGGATTTATTTATAAATTTTGGGTAGCAATCGTTTGATCTTCTTTACATTTTTATTATAGTATTTTCACTATTTCCTTTACTGATATATGATCTTTTCTCGCCCCAGAATTGCAGAATGCTTTGCTTTTCTTGTTTGTACGAAATGGTCTAATCCAATGATTCATAGACACCCTTATCATGGTGAAGCGAGCTCATCCTCTTCAGCAATTAGATATCGTAATTGGAGCAGTGGAGTATTGTTTTCTTCAATGGAGGATCCTGATCAGGATAGGTTATGTGGTATGCAAGACATAGGAGGCCATATTATGAAAATCCCTCTTGTCGCTTTCCAGGTTTTGCTATGTATGCACTTAGAGGTATGCTAATGAAATTTCTACTGTTTGAAATGGTCTGCACTCATGAAAAATGTTAATGCACATTTGACATGAAACACTGGAAAATCATAGCCTGAGTTTGAACTAAAATCCATACTTAGTTTGGACAGATCAAACTCATTATTATCATCATGGTCACCATCATCATCATCATCATCCAAGCCTTCTCCCATTAGAGTGGGTCGGCTACGGGGCATAGGAAAGCTCCGTAAAAGAATTGACAAAGGGTTTACGACCGACTGTCAACTGATTACAACCCTCCATGGTTTGTTCCAGATTTCTAGCCATGGTATCCATGAGCAAGAAAGAGCAATACAGTAAACCTAGATGGTTTAGTTAAGCAGACCTACCTTGTCAACCAAGGATCACCCTCCGACTCCCTTCAGCTACAAAGGGTCTAATGAAACGTATGATGATGCAATTTACTGTATGGAATTCCATTCATGTGTCACACATTAAACCAAAGAGTGAAAAAGAAATCCATTCGCATATTTGGATGTATCAAATTCTTCATATTTTAATAATTCCTCTTCTACCACTTTGCTTTTCTGTATTAAATGCATTATAATGCACACATTCCAACAATCGAATGCATCATTGTACATACTTGGGTTTCCAGCCAAGCTTTTATTAGGAAGATAATGTAGTTTTCTTTTTGTTATTTTCGTTAAAGTTTTTAGAACCCAAGACTTGCTACTTCTTTCTAAAAGTTATTATTGGTAGGATTGTTTGGAAGTTGTTTATCTATTCTTACTTTTCAATTTTGAAGATGATATATTATGATACGTGGTTAACTTTGAATATACATTATATATTATGTTACATATTAGTTCCTTAAAAAGTTTCACTTTTCAGATAAATGTATTGCGTTCTGAGAAGCCAACCCCCAACATACTGCGTACCGGGTTTCCATTTTCGTTCCGTGTTCTGGAGCGTTCCATGTAACCATGGTCGTTATTAGAATGATTTAAGCCAATATTATAAATAATAATCTGTTATCCTGTCTCTCCTTTTTGAGAACTCTGTTGAATTCCTGTCTTTCATTCTTGAATCCAACTCACACAACTTACACAAAAATGTGTAAACCTACAAGAAATATTTCAAAGCTTTATTTTCATTGTCATTGCAGGGAACGCCATCTAGTGCTCGATACATCCCAATATCCGCCATCTTCTCGCCACTGTTTCTTTTGCAAGGTGCTGCTGTCCTCTTTGCAGTATCCAGATTAGTGGAGAAGATTGTTTTGTTGCGTAATACATCAATTACGGGAAGATATATCACAATTTCATCAAGAACTAATGATTGCTTTGCTTTTCTGCATCGGGGCTCAAGGTAGTATTTCCAGAATGTTATAATTTAGAATGAGACACCCCACCAACCCACCCACCCCACCAACCCACCCACCCACCCACCCACACACACACTAACAGAAACTACGTACAAATGTAGGCATCATACGATGTCATAATTCTCTTGATGTGTTAAGTGCTTACCAACAATTGGTGTCCCTGCAGATTGCTGGGCTGGTGGTCTATTGATGAAGGTAGCAAGGAAGAACAAGCTCGTCTTTTTCAAGCTGGATCTACTGGGTGTGTATTATGTTGTCTTTAACTAAATGAATAGTGCTGTCATACTATTTTTCAAAAATCAGTAGTACCTTAGTTCTCTTTCTCGCTTCTATTATTTCCAGTATTCTTTATTAGAGTTTAGCAATGTGGATATACCTACTACCTGTAGTATAATTGTCAGTTACATATCCTAATCTTTGGTAGTGGAGACTCTGAAAGCTTTTTGGTGTGAGTTGCTTAAAGATGCACCCGAGGTATATACCATTTTGCAATATGCTTTTAAGGAAAATTCATGTCGATGGAGGCATGGTTCCAGTTTATGATTCAACAGAACTTCCACCAATTCTTGAAGCAGAAGCCTTAACAAACCCACTTTGCAATAGACCCAGTAATTTATGATAATATATCTTTATACTTTAAATGTAAAGTGGGCTGGAGGTATTGCAAACCTTGTTCAGATTAATTGAGCGACCTCTAAGTGGACTTGATTGTAAGAATTGTTTTCTATAATAAGTGACTTGCAGACTAGGGGTTCTCTGTTGTCCCAGGCAGGCAGGTAACATGTTAACCCCATCTTGGAAAATGATATGATGCTTCATGGAGAAGTGTGAGAAGCTCTTGATTTTCTTCAACCTCTTACATTGAACATATTGATCCATCCATTTTAATTTGAGCTTCAACTCGTCTCGTCATAGGCAAGATTTATACAATCTTCTGCACGGATAGGTTAAGTTTGTTGCCTAATTAACAGAGCTTCTTGCCTGTGATGACAATCCAGAAAACTTTACTGACATTCAAGCATTGTCATCTGTAGATATAACACATTCTGTGGTCATCCACCAGAGGTGGTGAAGAAAATGCCAAAGAAGGATCTTGCTGAGGAGGTATAATACACTATTCAAGATTTTTTTATTATTATTTAATAAATGCTGACACAAACCCTTGTTTTCATGCTTCCTTATCATATGATACTTCGTCAGTGACTCAGTATGAGATATCGAAGTTATCGTGTATTGACCTCCTATTTGTCAATATTGCTAACTACAGGTTTGGAGACTACAAGCAGCTTTGGGAGAACAAACTGAAATCACAAAGTATAGCCAGCAAGAGTATGAGAGGCTTCAAAATGTACTATGTCTCATCTTAACTAGATATGAAATTGTGAACCTGATTAGGTATTAGTTAAGTATGATCCGCTACAACCTCCTTTCTATTTGTTTTCCTTAAAAAAGGTTAAACTGGTTTGTTTGATATTGGTGCTATTGACACGGCTGCATATAACAAAATGGACAGGATTGGCCGTCAGACTGGAAAACCGGTTGTCCGGTGGCTACTTCAGTCCACGTCCATTGTTGGGCCGCTTTTTCAATTGACCCAGTTAAAAACCGGTTGACCCTGCTGGGTTTCGTAGAAACCGTGCGACCCCGTGTGTCTTAGATACCTGGCCGGGTTTATGTTAGTTTGATAAAACACCCATTTGCATGATTGCGTATTTTCTATACAAGATTTTTAAGGACTTTATTGTATTTAATGACAATTTTCAATCAGGGAACCCCTAGCGCTCTTTCAGTTTTTGTCTAATTTATGCTCTTCACACACATCTATATGTATATATTCTTTTTATTATTTTAATTATGTATCCGGTCCAGACCGCTAACCCACTGGTTGGACCGATGACCCGATTAGGCGATTACCCACAGCCTTGGCCGGGTCGATGGTTCGGGTTTTTGATAATTATGACATATTTAACCCTTTCTGGAATTGTACCAAGTGCCTGTCTGCTAGAGATTTATCTCAAGCTACATATAGGTGAATTTTGCCCCTTGGAAGGTACTATTAGTTATTCCATTGTTTTTTGTTCAGAAAAGTTGTGATGAGTATACAAACCTCGTGAAGGAAAAAACGGGTTTGCCATGCTCTTCATATGTGGGGACTCTCAGAAATCATCATTCATTATCTGAAAGAGACTTTTGCACAACCCGTCGTCTCCCTTTTTATATAAATCTTTTCTGAAACTGCCTCTGAAAATCTTCACTACGTACACCCTTGTTAGTATGCGTTTTGGCTACGAAGAAGTGATTCTCATCTGGCTCTGTCGTTTACGAGTCTTCAAGGGCTACTGCGAAGAAGGCAAGATTGTGAAAAATGATGACTTAATATTGCATAGGACAAGGGAGAGAGTTGTGTATTGTCTGATACATGTCATAACCCATAATATGCATTAGGTAATAGAGGAATATATTTTTAACAGAACATCCAAGATGCAAAATGTGCGATGCATACATTTACATGATGCTTTCAGTAGATGCAGAACATTTCTTTTGACCTCTTAAATATTTGATGCATGTCACGATGGGTGCTTGCTGATTTGACCCACTATCATCTGCCAACCTACTTACCAATGCAGAATTCTTGCTTATGGGGTTTATTCAAAGCAGTTACGTGGGGGCTTGAGGAAGAACGGTTGGGGGTTGGGGAGGGTGGGGTGGGGGTGTTGGGTTAGTCAACATGGATTCTATAATCCAAATAAACAGAGTTAGAATAGAGATTAGAGAGTCAATAGTCATTTAAACATAGGATTTTGTAGTTATGCATTAGTGGAAGATGGGGAATTTAGATTTGGAAAATTCAAAAGGTGTTAAAACCAATTCACAACCATAAATGGCACAATCAAGAATTTCCATAAGCTTTCCCAACCCATCTTCATTTTAAATTCATTTTCTTTACTACTGTTGTTTGAATTAAATCTACTTGTAAATTATTTATAATGGATTTATTTGTGTTATCAAAGGAAGACTCCTATGTACCAAAATTTTATAGTTGTCAGGACTTCAGTGCAACAAATATATCTAGTATATGACCCGAATCCTACAAGCTTTTGTGTTACTGTTCGGCTTTGGGTCAAATTATTTCTCCTAATCGACCTGGTCGAGTCAAATTCTTTCCTTGTAATAAATTAGTTTCTTCAAATAAATTATTTTGCTCATCTCGAACCATTTATGCTTTATTATTGTGTTTTCATATGAGGTCATATCCAAA
>JANAVB010016890.1:20000-51675 GCA_029216955.1 Iris pallida | reverse complement strand
TATGACACCATTACTCTTTTTTCCGCGCATGCAACATGGCAAATTGTTAGCGATAGATTGACGACGGAAACCTGAAAAATTTACAGGTTAGCGACTGATAGCGACGGATCAGCGACGGAAACATGAAAAATTCTCAGGCTAGCGACGGATTAGCGAAGAAAAATCCGTCGCTTAACTTGTTGTGTGATACCAAAAAGTGCCAAACATGTATCAGAAATGTCGCTATTCCGTCACTAAGTTGTCGTTGGCAGCGACGACTTAGCGACGGAAACTCCGTTATCCTCCTGAAAAATTTGGCAAAAATAGGCTCATAGTGTCGTCGGAAATCCGTCGCTATGTTGTCACCAGACCAACCGACGGAACTATACATCGCTAATTCGTCACTACCGGTATGTCGCTAGCAGCGACACTTTTTCTAACGATGCCACCGGTCCATCACTAATCCGTCGCTAATAGTAACTAGCGACGGAAAATAGGAATCATATTTCCATAGTGCTCCTCAGTTGGTCAGACATTTTTATATTTTTTATTGATGTACTGCAAATCATATGTGCTCAGTTATATAGGTATACTTGGTTGGGGATATCAGAAGGACTCGATCATGTTTAGCAGGAAGACCTACATCATATCAATCAGAGCAGCATGTCGCATATGAAGAAGGGAAGGTATTTAATGTGTGCTGTAGTTATATTTGGTTAAATGAATAGTTCGGACTTTGTTAATAGAGAAGGCCGTCCAGGGGCTGAGTTGGCTGAGACGGAGATAATTTTGGTTTTCCTTCACCCCTGTTGAAAAGATATAGGTTTAAGTTGGATTTGGATTTGACCGGTCCTAAGAAAATCAAGTGGCGTAGAGGGTTACCCTATGAAGGAGGGTTCGTCAGGTTCGAAGTATGTCAGTCTTACCCCTAGATCGGTCATGTTTATACAACTCGACGGAAGCAAATGATTCGTATATATAATTTGTTTAACGAAATTAAATGACATTCTATTCTCAATGTAGTATCTACTTCAACATACGCTAGTAGGAGAATTTATTGCATTTTCTCAAGGCCAACTTATAGTTTCACTTTTTTAGATTTTTTTTTTTGGAGAAAGGATGAGATCAAGTCCAAATTTCATTACTATAAGATAAAAACAGCCAACTTCTTTTCTTTCATTTGCAGTAGACAAAAAGTACTCTATCCAAACATATTTTGAGTGCCACTTGCTGCAAGTGCACTGCAACTCAACTTGATGTAAGTTCCACTTTTACACTTTCAAAGAGCTACTTCTATCCAAACAGCCCCTTAGTACATAGAATAAAAATTCACTGGTGTATAATTATATGATAAAGCTAAAAAATAATTGGACGTACGGACAGAGAACTTCCCTCGAGTGCACATCAATAATAGTAAATGAAAGTCCGTAGATCAGACCCAAGGCCGATCCTGAGTATATGGGAGTCCTAGGCAAATTTTTAAAATTGAACCCATATATATATAAAAAAATTGAAATAAAAGTAAATTAAAAAATTTTACTGAAGAATTGAACCTAGAACCTCTAGTGCACAAGTTAACAAACCAACCATTACACACAATTTTTTATAGTAAAGGAGGATGATATTACATATTACATATTAGTTATTTTAGATATAAGATTACTAATAAATATGTATTTAAATTAATTTTTGGAACTCTCATATTCCATAGAGTCATGGACGGTCGTCCTGGCCTTGACCAAACCAGAACCCTTCTGAGAGTCCCATAGATATCCATGTGGCTGAGACCTTTGGTACGAGAACCCAAAGACCTACCTTTCAAGATGGGTTTCGGTGTGTATGTTTTGTGGTGTGGGTGGGGGGGGGGGGGGGGGGGGGGGGGGGTGTATTGGGTTAGCAGGGCCGGCCCGGCGGATTGGGTTGTCTTATCCGGAGCTAATTTTGGTTGCCCTTTACCTATATTGAAAGATATAGATTTAATTTGGATTTGGGTGGACGGGTCCTAATAAAACCAAATGGCCTAGGAGGTTGCCCTATGGAGGGGGGTTGTCCAAGTCTGAAGTCTTGTCAGGCTTACCCCAAGGCCGACCCTGTGGGTTAGTAAAGGGTTCTAAAACTCAAAATTCATTTCAGATCAGTAACTAACGAATCTCAATATCGATTTGAAACCTTAGGTTTTGAGGGTTGAAAAGGTTGGCTGATATGTAGTAGTAGTAGTACTCAAATAGATGGCATAACTTTTAGTTGTTCATGTCTTTCTGACCCTTATTTCCCAAAATCCGACTTTTTGGATCAAAGTTATGGCAAAAACAACCAGATTGTCTTGATGAATCCAAGTAAATTATTCTGAGATCAAATGATCCAACATACCATTGACTCAATCCAACAGGGGTCAAGGTGTGTATTGGGCCGGGCGGCCTGGAACCCGACCCTGAATCAGCCCGGTCAAAACTGTTGGGTTGTATCTTGTTTCCGATTGAGTGCTCAAATAGGAGGTGACAATGGAGTTGGTAATTTAGTCTCATATCGGGTAGGCGATGGGATTATGTGATGTAGATAATTTGGATTGGTTCAGGCTTTACATGAGAATTCTCTTTTAAGGCATATGGGTCCAATTCAATATCGCATCTCATAGGCCAACTCCGGTTCGGATCACACCGCGTTTCCAACAAGTGGTATCAGAGCCCATAGTTACGGAGCTAGTTTGGATGGCTCTAATGGGTTCGAGACGGATGGTGCTGAACGTTCATGTGTATAATCGGATTATACAGGCACTTCTCAAGGCACACAATTGTGGTGTAGATGAATGTGTCAGTTTGATTATGTGGTCGAACGGATCGAGATGACAATAAGTGGATCTTCTGGGTGCTCGGCTGACGGAAACGAATAAAAGGTAGCAAGGAGTGTTAAGGTTGTCAGCAGGGGTGCTAAGGTTGTTCGGCTAGCAGAAACGGACAAATGTGGCAAGGTGCTAAGGTTTTCGGCTAGCGAAAACGAGCTAAGGTATAGATTGTTGGGTTGTATCTCGTTTTCGGTTGAACGCTCAAATGGGAGGTGACAATGGAGTTAGTAATTTAGTCAGGGTAGGCAATGGGATCATGTGGTATAGATAATTAGGATTGGTTCGGGCCTTATATGAGAATTCTCTTTTAAGGCATATGGGTCCAATTTAATATCGTACCTTATGGGCCAACTCCGGTTCGGATCACACTGCGTTTCCAACAAAAAATGGTCTGGATCAGTCCAGATCCGGTCAGCTGGCCAGCCCGGCCCAGCGCATAATATATCCTGGTTCGGACTGGGCCCAAAGAAAAGATCTTGTAGCTCAACCCGACCCGACCCGTACTCCTAACTGGGTCCGGGATGGGTTCAATTTTTTCAAGCCCGCAGCCCAGCCCGGAACATTATTTGGTAAAAATTCAAAGCCAATATAAGAATGGGACTTATGAACTCAAGACTTCCAAAGTCGATTCTTATCAACCATTCTGGTTACCAATAGTTCCAAATTGATTTTTCTTAAAGGTAGAAATAAGTATAGTATAAATTCAAAATTGAGCCAATTTTTTTTTTAAAAATGTTGGTCAGCCCGCAGGCTAATCCGGGCCCGGCCCCGGCCCGAACCCGACTCGGCCAGAACCTATCTGGGTCTGGGTTCAGGCTGGGTTCGAAGTTTTTAATTCTGGATCAGTTTGGCCCGGCCTACTCCTCCATCCAGGCTAAGTCCGGTCAAACCCGGTCGACAATGGGCTCGGGTCCGGGTCGGCCCAGCCCGGCCCACCTCACACCTTGAACAAGGGGTGAGGCTCGGTTTACTCAGTACCAACATAATTGAAATAGTCAAAATTCAATAAACGAAATACTAAAAATCAAAAAACGGAATCGAGTCGAAATTAGCCATATCTAAAACTGGCCCGAGAGAAACGATTCGATTTGTTCGGTTGTACTATTTTATTGTTTTATGGATATGACCCAAAATCGAAATTGTGGTTAAATTATATTAAAATTTTGTAATTTTTTTATAAATATGGTTATTGTATTTCAAAGTTAGGTCCAAAGTTGGACTACTTGTTAAATTATCAAAGTTTGGCTTTAAAAGACATACAAAAAAATCTGTTGTTTTCAAAATATAAATATTTTTTTATCATAAAATATGCATAAAATTAATGTATTTAATAACTGCATAACTCTTATTCGATTTTTGGTTTTGAACCGAAATCGAAACCGTTTTCTTAGTATTTTCAAAACTAAAACCGAATTTCTTATTCGATTCGGTTCTCGGTCCAAAATCGAATAATGCTCACCCCAACATGTCCATTAATTTTAGTTTCTTACTGGTTCCATAATGATCTATTCATCTTCCAAGTGTCACCCTTCAAGTTTGAACCCTAACTTCTAACTTGCTTGGATGATACATTAATTAACCTTTAATTCTTTAAGCAGATCACCGAGCTAAAGTCTGCAGTCGGTCCACTTTCTGGTCGTAGCTTAAGCTTCTGTACCGATCCGTGCCTCAAGAGGTACTTGAAAGCTCGAAACTGGAACGTCGCCAAGTCCAAAAAGATGTTGGAAGAAACACTGAAATGGAGGTCCTCCTTCAAGCCGGAGGAAATTTGCTGGGTAACAACAAACATCTTCATGTCATTTTACTCGCACTCCAACTATAGCGTTCGGACACATTTTTTTACTTTTTATTGCTTGATTTTGACATATCGATTTTATAAATTATTCTTTTGAAACACATTTCGTCAATTTTGAAGTACATCAGACCACCTCAAAAGAATATTCGGCAATACGTGTATCTAAATTGTGCTTTTGTACTACAAGATATTCTTTTGAAGTGGTCTTCATATGCTTCAAAATTGACGAAAGATATTTCAAAGAAACAATTTATAATATTGGGGTGCCAAAATCGAACAGTGATTAAGGTACCAAAAACGTCTGAACGCTATAGTATGATGCAATTAGGGCCGTTTAGCCTTTTATATTACTCTCCTTTTGGGATTGTCGAATAGAAAACAACTTAAAACTCGGATAGGTACCATCTTCCAGAACGACGTCCAGCACGAAGGTGAGACCGGAAAAGCATACAGAGGAGATTTTCGGGACCGGGATGGGAGAACCGTTATCGTTATGAGACCCGGCAAGCAGGTTTGGAACTTTTTAAACTTGTTTTCTTGAAACGAAACATTGTAGTTTCGTCAAAGCCTCCTAGCTCTAGTGGCTAGCAGGTGGAGAAATAATGTATCATGATTCTGGATGGTTTCTAGTTATGCTATTGGTAAATATATATATATAATATATATATATATATTATATATATAATATAATATATATATATATATATATACGAAAAGAAGCATCAAAATTGAGCTGAAAAAAACAAAATTTTGTGAAATTACAAAACAAGAACTAAAACATCCTACGGTAGGACATTTTTTTCTTGATACTAGCCATTTACTTGGTGTTAACAACTGTCACGCCCCAGAACCAGAATACTGGAGAGCGGGGACGGACATACCAGCAACGTATAATGAAATGGAATCCATCTCACTATACGATCACGGCTGTCTAGAAATATGAGGGTTTATCTACAAGTCAGTCTCTTAAGGTCATAAATTATCCTATTGTCTCAATCTCAACCAACTAATAATAATTACAAGATATCAGACCACCAAATATACAATTGTAAGACGTCCCAAACATTACATATCCAGATGATCATGAAGCTAGTCATACAAAATGTAAGGACTAGCAAGAGTTAGGTCATACATGATCAACTTCGAGTTGCCAATCATGTTTACAGCCCGTAGGCAGACAGAAAGTAAAGTGCATCGAGCTAACAGGTGCTCGTCGGCTAAATGCCTCAAAAGAATAATGTACATTTACAGTGGAAGAACAAAAGAAACCCACTCGTTGCCAGGATTCCCTCCAGTGGTCACCATCTGGCTAGAAAGCAGGTAGATCCTCGGTAGCTGCTCCGAAATCTGGCCATACAAAACCAGCTGGGTCAGACCCCAGAAAGAGCAAGTGCCACAAAGGAGGCCACGAAATAAGAACAAAAGTCAGCAATCAGCACAATAATAATAAGGTAATAAAGACAGGAATTAAGGAAAAAACATAACAGGTGATATACGATGAGATAACCATGGGACTATTCAGATAGCCAGGTTACAACCCGTAAACCAAACAAGGACCGGGATTGTAACCTTCGTCTGAACGGAACTTGGATTCTTCCACCATTTATCGACAAAATATAAGAAAATCATGACAGGTAGCAATTCTTGTGCACAAGACAAGACTAGACAGAATATACCTCATTCAATCAATCACGGCCAAGCAGACACTACAGCTTACTACTTTAACTAACTAGGGTTATCACAGGCCTAATTACTAGCAAGACGCAATGAGAAATTCCAAGTCCGGTTACCTGTTTGTTACTACCTGAGTGATCCCAGCAAGAAAAGGAAAAGATAGCAGGATATAGCAGACACACTGTAGTAAGATACATGTGTCCTAAGGTACCACACTCGACGGCGGGCTGGAAGTGCGCTCATCTCGACGGATAGCAACAAATCTCATGTATATATATAATAAGGCCGGGACCAAAGGGGTAACAGGTAACTGGGGAATCCTCCATGAACTATTTGATCCATCTAGTCATTAACCTAGCCAGATTCAGTATGAATCCCTGACCGTGGGAAACCAGGGATTCATGTCCTAGACATGATGCGAGACAAGACTGGTTGCTTACACAAGCACATTCAATACAATCACCCACGGTGTCAAAAATTCACTTAGCATGTCAAGTTAGCCGTCGCAACAACGTTAAGTTATCAAGTCATGCTACAAGTCATGAGTGCGCCGCCACGGGCCACTATCAAGTTATCAAGTCACAAGGATTAATTACAAGTTACAAGTTAGGTGTGCACCCCACTGGGTCACTAGTAAGGGGATCAGAGAATACCAGGGTCTTAATCCACAGAAAAATCCCGAGAACCATACTAGTCATAAACAATTACTTGAAAACCGTGTTAGGCCGTGTCGGGTCAAGATAGTCGTGCTGTGTTGAACAAATCTCAGGAAAACCCAATCCAAAAAAGAAACCAAGTCGAGAAATAAAACCAATACTCCAAGAGCCAATGGGTTAAGCAAGGGGTTCAGGGTGAAGCGTACGCACAAGACACGCACGCAGGAGAGCGGTGTACGCAAAAAAGTCACGCACGCAGGGGAGCTGCGTACGCGAAAAGTCACGCACGCCAGAGAGCTGCGTACGCAAAAAGTCACGCACGCTAGAGAGCTGCGTACGTGCAAAAGCACGCAAGCAGGGAGCAGCGTACGCGAAAAGTCACGCACGCCAGAGAGCTGCATACGCGAAAAGTCACGCACGCCAGAGAGCTGTGTACGTGCAAAGCACGCAAGCAGAGAGCAGCGTACGCGAAAAGTCACGCACGCCAGAGAGCTGCATACGCGAAAAGTCACGCACGCAGGAGAGCTGCATACGTGAAAAGTCACGCACGCAGGAGAGCTACATACGTGAAAAGTCACGCACGCAGGAGAGCTGCATACGTGCAAAAGCATGCAAGCAGAGAGCTGCGTACGCGTAAAAACACGCACGCAGGGTCTGGGTCTTCTTCTCCATGGCTGAGAAGAAGCTCCAATGGCTCCAAAACTTCAAGGCACCACAACTTGGCCATCCGAACTCCAAATCCGGATTTCCAAAGTTCCAACCAGGGTGGAATTGAACTCTCTTCCACATGGAAACATCAAAACCCATAGAACTCCAACTTAAATAGATCAAAACCATGCAAAACCAAAAATGGAGAAAATTTAGATCTAGAACAATGGAGACTCCAAATCACAAAATACCACGTTCTAATGTTGATCACCAAGTCCTAATCTAGCAAATGGACAAATAAAAGAGGGTTCTCATGTGGTGGCAAGGTGCACTTGCCTATGGGTGGTGTTGGAGAGGAAGGAGAAGAGAGTTGTGTAGAGGAAGGAGAAGAAGAAATTTAATGGAGGTTATGAGGAGAGAGAAAAGGTTGGTGGAGTTTTAAAGAGGGTGGGATGTGGTGTGTTGAGGGTGGAGCATAGGCTAAGGTGTTCCAATACACATTAAACCAAACCAAACCAAACCAACCCAAACCAATTAAAACCGAGCCAAGACACAACCCAAAATACGAGAAACACCGAAATTCCACAAGTTGAGAAAAATAAAAATACATGCCAAAATCCAGATACGAGTATAAATACGAAATACGGGAAATACGGGAAATGAGGGTGACAACTCTACCCACCTTAAAAGAATTCCGTCCTCGGAATTTAATCAAGAGGCTAGAGATGTCGGGACAGCTATACTATCGCAAGCAATCTATGCTACCAATCAATCATACAATCATACATGCAAACAAGGAATCGAAGTGCAAGGCATAAGGAAGATATTACACCTCACGAGCCCAACCGATTGGGATAACGTAATCGGATATCATCCTCACACTCCCACGTTTGACTCTCCCAAGGAGCGATGAACTCAAGCAACACGAACTAAACTGATAGTCTTGCGCTTAAGGTCTCTCTCTTTGGTCAAACAGGGACACGGTCTCTTCTCATACGAAAAGGTTAAAGGCTATCGGTACCAACCTTTTCGAATGATCTAGGAAATGGCTCGGGCCCGGGATATACCGTTGTAATTAGGATACATGAAACATGACATGTGTCCCGCATAACGATGGTGGAAAGCAAGACAATAGGACACAGATACCTCTCTGCCGATTCTGGATCTGGGCCTGGGCCAGGGCAAACTGTTGTGGCCTCTGTTGCTGGAAGGCCTGGGCCTGAGACGGCAATGGACCCGGAAACGGGAGCTGCTGTGATTGGGGAACTGGAGCTGGTTCTGGTGCTGGTGCTGGTCCCATAACCGAGGGACTAGTTACTGTCGACGATGATCTGTTTTTGAAGGGACAAGATCCCATCATGTGGTCCGGTGAACCACAAACCAAGCACAATCCCTGTGCTCTGCGGCACTCAGTAACAACATGCTCCGGCTTCCCACAATGAGAACAACCCGTTGCGAAAGGCCGCTTCTGCTTCTGCTGCTGGGAATAGGTCGAGGCAGAATGCTGTAAGAAGGTAACCGAATATGTTCTCGTAGCTCCAATGGTCAGGGCCCTAGCTGCCGGGGCCGGTGCTGAGGATTGGTTCATCTGGTCGTGAGACCGCTTCGATCTCCGGTCCGGTCCGCTATCCTTCGGGAAGTGTACTCATGCCTCCTCGCTGCTTGCAAGACGGCATCAAAAGTTCTGTGCTCGAACTGCTCTACTGCCAATATGATCTCCAAGTGGAGCCCCTGCTGAAATCGCTGTGCTCTGTCTAGCTCAGTTGCCACCAAGGTGGGAGCAAACCGACTCAACCTTGAAAACTCGACCGCATATCGTCGACCGTCCTGTTCATCTGCCTGAGGTACTAAACCTGGTCTGCAGGTCATATCTAGCACGCATCAAAGTACTTGGTCTGAAACATATCACTGAATACCGCCCACATGACAGGCGTACCTAAACTCGCTGCTTGCATAGCCCACCAGCTGCGGGCTAGGTCTAGTAACTGCAGGCGCACCACCGCCACCTCTCTGCTTCAGGAGTCCTGGCTGCCTCTAAGATAAGTTCAATGTCCGTAGCCAGGCATCTGCAGCAATAGCATCCTCGCTGCCATCGAAGAAGGGAGGGTTCAGGCGCTTGAAATGTTGACTGCACTGTTCCCTCGAGGACCAATTCCGCTCATAGCATCTTGTACTGCTTGTGCAAGGCATCACCTCGACGGTCCTGAGATGCAAGCAACTCACGGATAAGCCCTATCAAGACCCCATCCTCTAACCCTGCTGGCTGAACTGGCTGGACTGGGGGCATTGGTTCTCCAGAAGGCATGGCTCGGGAGGCGGCTGCGGAGGACTGATCTTGATCTTCTTGTTGTTGCTGGTCTGCCGGCCGAACTTCTTCTGGCTGATCGACAGGAATGATGCCACTGAAGCAGACGTCAGGAATATTAAGGAAGGACCAGGATAGAACAATTGCAAGCAAGTTACCAAGTCAGGGATCCAAGGAGATAAAGATACGAGTGGAGATCAAAGGCGAGTACAGATTGAGACATCTATCCGGTAAACCCTCACATTTCTTGATTGACAAGACCTGCATGGGCCACCACTACAACTAAGTGATTTATACTATAAAAAAAAATCTTCCTAGGGAAGGGCGTTTTAACACAAAAAATGTCATACAAATGGAAGTTTTTCTTATAATAAATTTATTTTTATTTGTTGAAAAAATGTCAAAAAAATGTATCTTGTGAAAAAAAAAATGATGCCAATGAACATTTTTCTTACATCTTTTATTCATGGTCCAAAAACAATCAGTCAATCAAGGGACACCCCTTGGCGACCGCATACATGATACATCATATTCGATGTTGTACAAGAGCCCTCTAACAGATGTCTATTTGCAATCAAAAATTCGTACATTTCGTTCCCACCAGACGTGCCAAACTGCGGCAGCCAACCGTATTCTGGCCTCCGTGTATGTCACGACCCGATCCCAAATAATTGGATCGAACCGGATCATGTCCAGCCTGCACCGTTGTTGAGACGACGGCAGGTTGTTCTATTAATTAGCAGGTAACCACAACAATATCTATATTTGTCACAACTCAATATTCGGGAATTTAAAACTTTATTAATCATTGAAATGAATACAACTGGAAGTAAATGAACTGAATTAAATACTAAATTCAAATAATAGAATTTTTCAAAAAAAACAACAACCAAACTGAAAACAGGAAAGTCTAGCTAAGCATTCGGCACTGTAGAAGCATGAAATTTCACAACCAGAAAGCCATGCGCCAGACACTACATGCGCCAGAACTCAGATGAAGAACTTCATAGCAAAGTCAATAACTATAGACATTTGAAGAAGGACTTTTTATTTATATATAAAAAGTCTATTACATGTCTAGAAAAGGCTGTACAAAGGAGAATTCCTACAAAAAGGCGCCTAAGTCTACAGCCAGCGGCCATCATGCGCCTTCAGATAAGCGCAGCAACCACCATGCACCACCAGATAGGCGCAGCATCACTATGCGCCACCAATAAGGCGCAGCAGATATCATGCGCCTCTATCCAGGCGCATCCCATCATCTCTTCAGCACCTCAGTTATGTGCATCCCTTCAGCCAAATTCTTCCAGCCAGGCTCACCTGGCCGAGCAGAGCCCAGTTATGTGCCGCTCTTCCAACCAGGCTCGCCCGATAAATGCTTCGACACAAAGCATTTAACCCTCTGGCTGGAACCAAGGAAGAGAAGAGCACCGCAAATGCTGTGGCCAGGGGAGGCTTCGAAAGATCCTCCAAAGCCGAAGGAAGACCGTGATCGAAACCATGGCTAAAGGAGCAGCTTTCGACACGATCAAAGTGGGGAAACCCCACTTTGCAGGAAGAGAGAGCCTTGCACCGCCATTCCGATCTACGGCTCTTCCGGAATAACGGAGACGAGGCTCGAGCATCCTTATCTTTGGATGCAACAGGCACCTTCCGCCTGCCTCAGAAGCCCTCGACTCCGTCTTTTGGATGTAACAGTCACCTTCAAGTGCATCAAAGATAACACAGCGTCTCATCTTCACCCTCGGGAGCACTTCGTCAGCAGAATGCACCCGTATGTTCAAATTCATATTGGAAGTACGTGAGGGAATGAGAAGCAAATCTTCTCTCCATGCCACTATTTATAGGCCGGGCAGATCAAACCCACGCGCCAAGTGGATGGCCCTCCGAATTCGTGCAATGAATTTACATTAAATGGATGAATCGGACGCCTCGAATTCAGCCAAACGGCTATTTATAGCACTCGAAGAGCGAGACAGCCGCATCATTAAAAGACATGTCCGATGCGCCAGCCAGACAGCGCATCACACGGACGCGCCCTTCGGCGTCAGGCGCATCACACAGACGCGCCCTACAGTACTCGGCGCATTACAGAGGTGCGCCCTCACACATCTCCATACCGAGTGGAACGCCAACCGGCGCCCACTCAGCTGTCCATCGAACATCACCAACATTAAATGCTGAACTGACAGTTGGCAGCACGCCTCCCAAAGTCTGAACAGTTGACAGCTTTTCAGAAAACGAAGCGTCGGCAACGTCAGCATCATCATGACCTTGTTCCGACGGCTACTGCCACGTGGCCACTCCACCATCAGCATGCGCCTCTACGGCCATGCGTCCAAATCAGCATGCGCCTCAAAAGCCATGCGCCTCAGACTGCTCTCTGATCCCGAAAGACAGAAGGAAAGTCGCCTGCATGCGCCTCAAAAGCCATGCGCCCCAAATGGTTTGTAACTCCTAAAGGTTATGAGCCGCAGCCTCCTCCTGCGCCCAATCCAAGGCGCAGCCCACCAGATCACTCCTCTCCACCAAATCCGAGATCTTCGAACCATGAGTCGACGACACGTGTCTTTTGACTCAATTCGTCCAAGATTTCAGCAACGGAAAGATCTTCTCTCTGCTACGTGCCGGCTCACAACAGCAGTATGAAGAGTTCTCCCCCTCGATCAGGGCGCAGCATCCATGCGCCTCCATCAGCAACCTCCACGTGGCGTTCCCACACCGGCGCATCCTACATGCACGCATGAGCAGCCAGCCTGCAAAACTATAAATAGAAGGGTCATCTCCTTCACACACACACACACACACAGAGACTCAGAACAGAAGACTCACAACACAGAGAGAATCACCGAGAGGCAGTTCTAGACACTCAACGTCTTCCTCCTCTCAGCAAGCTCCAGCACCCAGAGAATCCGCACCTTCAGAGAACCGATAACCGTCGTCAGCTCAACGGAGTCAACGCATTACCACTCGCTCTATTGGCACTAAGGACCCAGCTTAAACAAAAGTGTACTCCTAGGACTACATCTAAGTCCTATATTGTATCACTGTTCTGTTTGTATTAAGATTTCAATCAAAACAATTTTAATGGCAAACAAGCTGGCGACTCTGCTGGGGAACTCTTCTCTCTCTACCGAGAAAGTCGTGTCACAGGCCGACGACTGAAGGTGGGCTCCTCCCACAAGACGCTGGTAGTGCGCCTCAATCAACAGGCGTACGAGGAGTTCATTCTGAAGGAAGTGCGAGTCCTTCGAAGCGGCTGTCGAAGCCGAAGAAGACCCGCGCAGTCTGGGTGCGCAAAGTCGACGCCTCGGGCACCACCGTTGAAGGGGATGCGCCCGTCCAGCCTTCCCTTCCTGTTGACGTCCTCAGCAGTCAAGGTGCGCCCGCTGATGCAGCGCATCTCTCGGGGAAGCGTGCGGCTGACCACGTTCCCCAGCCATCTTCCTCTCAGGCGAGGAAGATACGTCGACGGAGCAGGGGCGCAGCCAATGCCCCGCGCATTACTTCTGATGCGCCACAAAGAGCCTCTGTCTTTGACAGACTCACTCGCTGTAACGGCGAGGAGAATTTGGATGCTGAGTACTATGCGCCCCAGCGGGCTGGTACGAAAAAATCCAAGGCGGCACGGGCCATGCGCCACAAACGTGCTATGCCAGCAGCCGGCCAGAGGCACGCGCTTACAATCACACGCGCTGCCGATGGCAAGCTGTACAAGGTTGACTCAAGTGCTCCTGCACCGACAACGAGTCGACCTTCAAAGTCCTCATCTCACTTGGGCGCATTCACTGCGTGCACAACCAAGCCGAGAGAGGCAAACTCAGTGGTCTTGAACTCCCGCCTCCTCTGGTTATGCGTTTGAGGTCCGTTCAAGTCACTTCAAATGCTGTGGTTCCCCCACTACTGATCGTGATGCCTGCTTGGTATTAGATCAGGGGGCGCAGCACTCACCCGACCACCCCGGCGCTTGGCCCTGCCATGCGCCTGAGAGGGGTGTGAGGGTAGCACTCTCCTCCAACGACTTGCGCAACGTGATCACTCACAAGCGCCGTCAGGAGAGCTGACCAACAAGCACGATGCGTCTCTCACGGGGCACACTTGTGCAGTGGTCACCATCAAGCTGTTGCAAGACGGCAGAACCGCCAAAGCAGTCGGTCTTCCAACGGCTACAATCATCGACACCCCCCGACATCGCCTTGGGACAAAGGTGTCAGCAGAAGAGGAACTAAAGATTGCGTCATGCAACGTGATCTCCAATTCCTCATCTGTCCGGAAGACGACTGCCAATTCCTCGTCTTCATCTAAAAGCCAGTCGAGGAAAATCAAGGCAGCTGTCACAACCTCTGGGGTGTTCGAAGGCACTCGGTCAAGGAAGAAGTCCTTGGAGGAAGCTGGGGGTAGCCAGACCCTTGTTCAGCCTCCTTCCGAAGACGAAGATGTCCAAAGCACAGCTGCGACGGATCTTCATCAAGGCGAAGATGGCCTCCCTGAAGCCCCTCAAAATGACGATGTCCTCCAGGACACCGCCGGGGGTAGTGCTGAAAACGAAGAGGCCCTTCAAGACAGAGCTGAGGGCAGTCAGGCCCTTACAGATGCGCCTGTCGAAGACGAACTCCAGAATGTGGCTGGGGGTGGCCAAACACCAGGAGAAGTAACTCCTCCACATGAAAGTGAGACTGAGAGCGAAGCCTCAACTAATCCATCTACTTCCGGCCGGTCATGACAGTATACATGACCGGGGGTGATCTTGAGGCTGATGTGCCGCCACAGGACATTGTCCAGCGCATAGACTCGTTAGAGGGAGGACTCAAAACTCTCTCTGCCTCAATGCAAGTACTGACTCAAGCAGTGTTTGAGATGCGGTCGGCCTTGATCAGGACACCTTCAAATGGTCCCGACCCAGGAGCTAATGAGAGTCGAGTGTGCCCCTCCAGCGGACACCCTCAGACACAGAAGCACCCCGGACACGGAGCCCTCAAACGCTCCACTCCAGGTGGTACCTCCTTCCCCGGCTCCTAGCTCCACGGAGGACGTGGTCGAAATGATCAAAGATCTGCGGGAGCGCTTCGAGTCCAAGAACAGGCAGGAGGAACGCCAGAAGATGGGCATTCCCCAGCCTTATCCACTTGAGTGGAACAAGGTGGTTTATCCCCCAAAGTATAAACCACAGACACTCACGCCGTATGACGGGAAGGACTCTCCACGACGGTACTTGACGTACTTCCAGTCGCAGACAGGGCATCTTCCGAAGGAGGACGCGCTCCTCACCAGCATCTTTGTTGGGGCCCTGAAAGGGGTGGCGTATGACTGGTACTGCAGCCTCCCCGACAATTCCATATCGTCCTTCGACGACCTGACACGCCTCTTCCTCGACCGCTTCTACGACGGTGGGAAGGACATGACGATGGCGTCTCTCATTGAGATACGCCAGAAGGACAAGGAAACGGTTCGGGCATTCATCGAACGCTTCCGTCAGGCCTGCTTCAGGTTACCTCCAGGCATGCCAGAACATGCGCTTCTCTCCGCTTGCAGTATGAACATGCTGCCTGCAGTAAAGCTCTGGCTTAACTCTACTCCCCCTCCCGACTGGAGCTCCCTAATCATTGAAGCTGAAGCTGCAGAGAAGAAGGCGGCCAATGCACGTCTTCTAGGTGTTAGCTTCCCCGCCTTTGACGATAAGGGAAAAAAGTCCGCAACCAACAACTCCGGACGAGAAACAAAGGGGAAACAGGCATTGACTGTTAATGCCTCGAAGGGCGCATCTACGCCTACTCAAAAGCCTCCATTGGCACCGAGACCCAAGGAGGTTTATTCATTCAATGATGACGACACCCTGCAACTCTTTGAGATACTGAAGCAGGGTGACAAGATCAAGCTTCCGGACCCAAAGCGGCCCGATGAAGTCGGAAAGGTGGACAACCCAAGGTACTGTCACTACCATCGGTTTGTCGGACACCCGACTAAGGACTGCTATGTCCTTAAAAATTACATCCAGCGCATGATCAATGCGGATGTAATTTCCGTCGATTACGAAGAGAAGACGGTGTCAGCTAATGTGGTGTCACTACAGTTCGGCACCTTGCCGCCGACTACCACACAAGATGGCGTCGTCCCCATCCCTAAGGCGACAATGGAGGTGGTGAATTTGCCACCCACCCGTGACAATGTGAGTGGACTTGTCCCACTCACCACATCTCGAGGAGAGGTCCTCTGGGTTCACCCCGACCTCGTCTCCGAGGTAACTCAACTGGAGGTACACCCTACCTCCAAAGCAAAAGGCAGGAAGATCAAGTCTTGCCGCACGGTCTCTTCTTCAGCAGAAGAGGCGCTTCCTGTGCAGACGCGTGCACAACAGAACTCCCAGCCCGGTGAAGCTACCGCCGAAGGGGTGCCTCCTGGCACCATCCCTGAGGAGGGTCCATCCAAGCCCTCAGCAGCCAATAAACAAAAGCAAGTGGAGGCCCGTTTCGACAGACCTCTGCGGAAAGAAAATGCTTCGGGGCTAGCCAAGCCCCACAATTTTGACATTCTGGCACAACTGGCCAGTACTCCTGCACGCCTGTCTTTGTTCGAGCTCCTGCGTCTCTCTAAGGACTCCCGAGAAGCTCTCTGCGAAGCTCTAAAGGATGCCGAATCCTTTCTCAGTCAGGTCAAGCAGCCTGAAGACCTCCCAACTACTTGTGCACACTGTCATTGTGCGGATGAAGTTATCCCAAACATAACCTTCACCCAACAAGACATGCTGCTCAAGCATCACCGACATAACCGACCGTTGTATTACACAGGGTACATCGGTTCGGTAAAGGTGAGCAGGATTCAGATCGATCCGGGTCTTCCCTAAGCATCATTCCAAAGGCGCTGCTATCAAAGCAGGGGATCCCAATGTACCGGCTGGCGCCCTCCAATACGACCATCAGTGGCTTCAACGCCAGCAAGAGCGAGCCACTGGGCAAGATCCGGCTGAAGTGTCACATCGGCAGCCTCAAAACTGAGGTAACTTGTTATGTGGTGGATGCCGAGGTCAACTACAACATCTTACTCGGACGACCATGGTTACATGAGTACATGGTGGTGCCCTCCACGCTCCATCAATCTTCATAGTCCCTCCACGAAGCCGAGACGAAGGCACCATCATCTCGGGCAAAATCGAGCGTCGTCGGAACCTCCCGTCGATCGAGCCCGAACCTGATACCGGCAGGGTACAAGTATATCGATACACAGATGCGGCTAAGCACATCATCCAAAAGATGGGCTACGACCTGAAAAGCAACAAAGGCCTAAACTACGGCAAGGGTCGGCATCTCCCTGTCCGGCTTTCGATGCCCAATGGAAAGCCACAGGATTACTATAATCGGACTCGACGGGGGTTAGGCTATGTCACGCCGCCATCAACTCCAGAAAGTTCGGACGCAGAAGACATAGAACATTCCCACTCATCAGAAGCATCGACGTGGGATTCCGATACCAGTATTGGATCAGTCTTCAGAAAAGTGCTGTCAGCTAACATGACATCGGCGCAGCCTCAGAAAGATGAAGCGAAGGCCAACCGCCGGAACCCTTCGAAGAGGAACCCTGGGCTCAACGCCTAGGAGAGCAATGGGAGTCTCGTTTTGAGTTACGAGAACCTCCCACCGAAGACGAAGTCGAGCAAATCGACCTCGGGATGGGTCTTCTTCTAAACCCATCTTTATCAGCAAAAGCTTGGAAGGAGAAGACCGAGAATCTTTAGTCCAACTCGCTAAGGAGTATATCGACGTCTTCGCCTGGAGCTACGAAGACATGCCGGGTCTCGATCCACAGATCGCGATGCATAGGTTGAACATCTTACCAGATGCCAAACCTATCAAACAACAACAGCGACGCTTCCGCCCGGACATCATGAACGCCATCGATCAGGAGGTAGACAAACTCTTGACCAGTGGCTTCATCCGTGAGGAACAACACCCAGACTGGGTAGCCAACGTCGTCCCTGTCACCAAGAAGAACGGAAAGATACGAGTCTGTATCGACTTCAGGGATCTCAACTCCGCTTGCCCGAAGGATGAATTCTCGCTCCCAATCACCGATGTAATGATCGACAACACATGTGGCTTTGAACGCATGTCCTTCATGGACGGGTATTCAGGCTACAATCAAATCAAGATGTTCCCCGATGACACAAAACACACGTCATTCAGGACTCCAAAGGGTTTTCTGCTACACCATAATGCCCTTCGGCTTGAAGAACGCCGGTGCAACGTATCAGCGAGCTATGAGCACCATCTTCCGTCAACATCTTCGCAAGACAGTTGAGTGCTATGTTGACGACATCGCAGTCAAGAGCCGCCTCAAAAGAGATCACCTACAGGACCTGAAGACGGTCTTCGATCTCATGCGGGCGCATCAACTCAAAATGAACCCCGCTAAATCCTTTCTGGGGGTTTCTAGCGGCAAATTCTTGGGCTTCGTCATCACAGCGAAATTCATGTTGATCCTGAGAAGACCAAAGCCATCCTTAACATGGACCCTCCGAAGAACCTTCGAGAACTTCGGGGCCTACAGGGACGTTTGGCATACATCCGGAGGTTCATAGCAAACCTCTCCGGTAAATGTCAACCCTTTACTCAGCTCATGAAGAAGGGAGTCTCTTATGTCTGGTCAGAGGAGTGCCAAAAGGCTTTCGACGACATCAAGGCTTACTTAACAAGCCCGCCAGTCCTAGTGGCACCTGTCGCCGGCAAACCATTCCTCCTCTACGTCCGTGCCATGGATCATTCCCTCGGCGCTTTGCTAGCTCAAAACAGCGATGCAGGCTACGAGCAAGCAATCTACTACCTCAGTCGAACACTCATCGGGGCCGAACACCGGTACAACCCCGTTGAAAAGGAGTGCTTGGCTTTGGTGTTTGCCATTCAGAAGACTCGTCATTACGTCTCGGGCCAGACAATTCACGTCATCTCCCGAGTCAATCCGCTCAGAGTTCTCATGACAAAGCCAGGGTCATTAAACTCCCGGCTGGCTACATGGGCGATCCTACTAACACCATACAACATGGTGTTTGTCCCGCAGAAGGCAGTCAAGGGTCAGGCTCTGGCTGACTTTTAGCTGCACACCCCCCCAGAATCTTCAAAACTCTATGAAGACATCCCGGATGAAGTTCAAGAATCAAGTCACTGAAGGAAGCCCCATTTGGCGGATGTTCTTCGATGGCGCTTCAAGAACGGGCCCCAATGGCCAAATCATCGCAGGAGTGGGGGTGGTCTTAGTCTCCCCCGATCAGCTGGTCATCCAGCGCGCATACTCCCTTTCGAAGCCGTGCTCCAACAATGTTGCTGAGTACAATGCACTCGTCATGGGACTCCAGCTAGCACAACAGCTGGGGGTGGATCATCTGGAAGCCTACGGCGACTCGAAACTCGTCGTAAACCAGATTCGGGGGAAATACGAGGTTCGCCATGAAGATTTGATCCCTTACCATGAAGTTGCATTGAACATCATTTCAACCTTCACTGGGTTCTTCATCGAACATGTGTCCCGCCTACAAAACTTGGAGGCTGACGCTCTAGCTGGCCTCGCAGCCTCATTGGCTGCGCCCCTTGGGACTCAACACTATGTCACGGTAACTGGCCGAGACTTAATTTGTCCCAGAAACAACCTATGTTTGCAAATGGCTCACGCCATGCCGACAAACACTGGGGTTAATGTCCGAGACTGGAGGTTCCCGTTCATCGACTTCGCTGTCTACGGAATCCTTCCAGAGGACCCGAAGGAAGCCGTCTCAGTCAGGAGACGCTCTCTTCGATCTACTACGATACAGCCACTAAAACGCTGTACCGACGCTCCTTCGACGGGCTTCTCCTTCGATGCATGTCTAACGAAGAAGCGGCCGAAGCTCTTCGAGAAGCTCATGACGGAACTTGCGGAGCTCACCAACCAGGGCCTAGGTTGCAAGATCGACTGCGACGTATGGGCTACTACTGGCCAACCATGGTTGCCGACGCAGTGGAATATGCTAAGAAGTGCCATGCATGCCAACTTCATGCAGACTTCATACATACACCATCTGAACCTCTACATCCTACAGTCGCCTCCTGGCCATTCGAAGCCTGGGGCATGGACATTGTAGGGCCAATCACCCCTCCTTCATCGAGAGGACACCGCTTCATCCTGGCCATCACCGATTACTTCTCCAAATGGGCGGAAGCAGTCCCACTAGCAGAAGTAAAAAGCTCCAGGGTGGTCAGCTTTATCAGACACCATGTCATTTACCGTTTCGGGGTACCCCGGCGAATCATCCATGACAATGGTCCTCAGTTTATCAGCCACATTTTCAGCAGGTTCTGTGACAAGAATCGTATTCAAAACGTGGCCTCAACCGCCTACAATCCGGCAGCAAACGGATTGGCCGAGGCATTCAACAAAACTATCGTCAGACTACTCAAAAAGGTCGTGTCATCCAACAAACGCGACTGGGACGAAAAGCTTGGCGAATGCCTTTGGGCCTACCGCACAACGGTACGGACCCCAACAGGCAACACTCCATTCTCCCTGGTCTACGGGCGAAGCAGTACTGCCTCTCGAGATACAGATACCTTCGCTCCGCGTGGCCATCACAAACGATCTCACAGAAGAAGACAATCAACGTCGTCGTCTGCGGGAATTGGAGGCACTTGACGAAAAGCGTCTCCTAGCTCAACAACGCATCGAACTTTACCAAGCCCGTATATCACAGGCTTTCAACAAGAAGGTCAAGCAAAGAACTTTCCAAGTTGGCGACCTGGTTTTAGCAGTCAGAAGGCCAATGGTGTTAACTCACAAGACACCAGGGAAGTTCGAGCCCAAATGGGAAGGACCTTTCATCATCGAGACGGTATACTCAAACGGTGCTTACCGGCTCGCCAAACCCAATGGGGACTTGTTCATGATGCCCATCAACGACAAGTTCCTAAAGAAGTACTACTCTTGACATCCTCCAAGACATGTATTTCCCCAAATAGCCCCTTTTCACAAAATCAATCGCTTTCGGAACCCAGCTGTTCCATGGCATCCTTCCGTAGAAAGATAACCACGTCCACATTACCTCTGAGTTGTCTCTCTACATCCTACAAAGCGGAACCTTACACTTCGTGAGCTTACGCTATCCTTCATGTTTACCACGTCCACATTACCTCTGAGTAAACATCCCGTACAAGCAACTCCTACGTTGTCGTACATTTGATCGCAGAACTTCCACGTCCACATTACCTCTGAGTTGTTCAGCGTATCCCACAGGATCATTCCTACCACGTCCATAAACACCTCTGAGTAGGAAGATTCTATCATTTGAACCTAATGAATGCCATGTCCACATTACCTCTGAGCAAACATGTTGGTTCCTTTATACTTATCTGTACCTAAAAACCAAGTTGCGCAAAAGATAATAGGTCCACATAAATCAAGTTCATGAAATTAAAAATGAACACATCAAAGAGTAGTGTATTTCTTTATTTTAAAAAAAAAAAAGGGGAGTACAGAAATACACTATTTCCCTAGCAAGAGTTGTAAAAACACACAAAAAGAAGAGAAGCTACAATCCCCGATCCTCCCCAGGGTGGGATGAGAGTTCTCTGACTCGACGTCTCAGGTCGGCAGTGCGAGTTTCCACAGTCGCCTGGACTCGCAGCTCGGCTTCTTGACGCATTAACCCGACAGCCTCAGCAGAAGTTTTACTCTCATACTTCTCATCAAGCTGTCGTCGCTGTTGAGCCAAAGCAAGGGTCCGCTGAGTAAGAGTCGTTTCCTCCGTTTAAAGACTCAAGGCCTATGTGCGTTGGCGGGACAATGAGACTTACCAACCACCTCCGGCCGAACTTCGACAGGCCGACGGGGAACGACCGCCGCCGCAACATCCGCGGACTCTTTCGCTTTCTCCTTCCCCTTGCCGGCAGCGCCGCGAGGAGTCTTGGGAGCCATTCTCTCGAAGAAGAAGAAGTTAGAGTTTTGAAGAAGAAACTCTAAAGCAGAGGCACAGAGAAGAAGAACTCTTTCTCTCTCCGACTCTTACCTATTTATAGGGCATGGTCGCACGCGTGAACAGATGACGTATGATCTCAGCCGTCGCCTCGGGTTCTGTGCAAGGATAGCAGCAAATAAAACCAAAAGATCATCATTAATCTTTTCGGTTACCGAGGTACCATCATCATTAACTGAGAAGAGCATGCGCCCGAACAGGCATGCGCCCAGAAATCATGCGCCCTAACCTCCATGCTTCTTATTCAAAGTATTCCAAAACTTACTCAAAAGTTTTGAAAACTTTGAAGGGGGTCTTGTAGAAGCATGGAATTTCACAACCAGAAAGCCCATGCGCCAGACACTACATGCGCCAGAACTCAGATGAAGAACTTCACAGCAAAGTCAATAACTATAGACATTTGAAGAAGGACTTTTTATTTATATATAAAAGTCTATTACATGTCTAGAAAAGGCTGTACAAAGAAGAATTCCTACAAAGGAAAGAGCCTAAGTCTACAGCCAACGGCCATCATGCGCCTTCAGATAAGCGCAGCAACCACCATACACCACCAGATAGGCGCAGCATCACTATGCGCCACCAATAAGGCGCAGCAGATATCATGCGCCTCCATCCAGGCGCATCCCATCATCTCTTCAGCACCTCAGTTATGTGCATCCCTTCAGCCAAATTCTTCCAGCCAGGCTCACCTGGCCGAGCAGAGCCCAGTTATGTGCCGCTCTTCCAACCAGGCTCGCCCGATAAATGCTTCGACACAAAGCATTTAACCCTCTGGCTGGAACCAAGGAAGAGAAGAGCACCGCAAATGCTGTGGCCAGGGGAGGCTTCGAAAGATCCTCCAAAGCCGAAGGAAGACCGTGATCGAAACCATGGCTAAAGGAGCAGCTTTCGACACGATCAAAGTGGGGAAACCCCACTTTGCAGGAAGAGAGAGCCTTGCACCGCCATTCCGATCTACGGCTCTTCCGGAATAACGGAGACGAGGCTCGAGCATCCTTATCTTTGGATGCAACAGGCACCTTCCGCCTGCCTCAGAAGCCCTCGACTCCGTCTTTTGGATGTAACAGTCACCTTCAAGTGCATCAAAGATAACACAGCGTCTCATCTTCACCCTCGGGAGCACTTCGTCAGCAGAATGCACCCGTATGTTCAAATTCATGTTGGAAGTACGTGAGGGAATGAGAAGCAAATCTTCTCTCCATGCCACTATTTATAGGCCGGGCAGATCAAACCCACGCGCCAAGTGGATGGCCCTCCGAATTCCGTGCAATGAATTTACATTAAATGGATGAACCGGACGCCTCGAATTCAGCCAAACGGCTATTTATAGCACTCGAAGAGCGAGACAGCCGCATCATTAAAAGACATGTCCGATGCGCCAGCCAGACAGCGCATCACACGGACGCGCCCTTCGGCGTCAGGCGCATCACACAGACGCGCCCTACAGTACTCGGCGCATTACAGAGGGTGCGCCCTCACACATCTCCATACCGAGTGGAACGCCAACCGACGCGCCCACTCAGCTGTCCATCGAACATCACCAACATTAAATGCTGAACTGACAGAGTTGGCAGCACGCCTCCCAAAGTCTGAACAGTTGACAGCTTTTCAGAAAACGAAGCATTGGCAACGTCAGCATCATCATGACCTTGTTCCGACGGCTACTGCCACGTGGCACTCCACCATCAGCATGCGCCTCTACGGCCATGCGTCCAAATCAGCATGCGCCTCAAAAGCCATGCGCCTCAGACTGCTCTCTGATCCCGAAAGACAGAAGAAAAGTCGCCTGCATGCGCCTCAAAAGCCATGCGCCCCAAATGGTTTGTAACTCCTAAAGGTTATGAGCCGCAGCCTCCTCCTGCGCCCAATCCAAGGCGCAGCCACCAGATCACTCCTCTCCACCAAATCCGAGATCTTCGAACCATGAGTCGACGACACGTGTCTTTTGACTCAATTCGTCCAAGATTTCAGCAACGGAAAGATCTTCTCTCTGCTACGTGCCGGCTCACAACAGCAGTATGAAGAGTTCTCTCCCTCGATCAGGGCGCAGCATCCATGCGCCTCCATCAGCAACCTCCACGTGGCGTTCCCACACCGGCGCATCCTACATGCGCGCATGAGCAGCCAGCCTGCAAAACTATAAATAGAAGGGTCATCTCCTTCACACACACACACACAGAGACTCAGAACAGAAGACTCACAACACAGAGAGAATCACCGAGAGGCAGTTCTAGACACTCAACGTCTTCCTCCTCTCAGCAAGCTCCAGCACCCAGAGCAATCCGCACCTTCAGAGAACCGATAACCATCGTCAGCCGGTCAACGGAGTCAACGCATTACCACTCGCTCCATTGGCACTAAGGACCCAGCTTAAATAAAAGTGTACTCCTAGGACTACATCTAAGTCCTATATTGTATCACTGTTCTGTTTGTATTAAGATTTCAATCAAACAATTTTAATGGTAAACAGGCACGTCGGCCTCAGGTCATGCGTCCTCCAATGGGGACTCTGGCAACACCATGGGGTATAGAACCGGGTTGTAATTGCTACTTATCAATAGCTCAGCATCCTCAATATCCCCTAAAAATGTTATCTCCGGTCAGGAGGGAGCAAAGTACAATTCATGCTAATTGACAATTGAAATAATAATAGAATCATGCACTTTTAAACAATTTGGAATAAATTTCAGCAGTTACAGTATTGTGATGTGAATAAGCAATGAATATGACCGGCTTGGGTTGTATAGTTGTATCCTATTGATACGATACGGCTTATCCCCGTGTGTATGAGGGATAAGCTAATACAGTTCTAAGTTACTTTGGATGTGGTCATACTCATTACACTACTCCCCCAGTCCCCAAACAGTTACAGTAGTTACAGTCAGTGCTCTTAGAGAGAGTTCCGTGTTGCATCGTGGTTTAAACTTGCAATAAAACAATTATTAAATAATTGTAAACTAACACAAAATGTACTTGTCTCAAATTGGACTGGATTTGAAGGGTTGAAGACTTCGAGATGGGATTTAGACTCGTCCTCGAAATCCTACATTCGAGAAGTTCGACTCAGATTCCAGAATTACCAAACTAACTATGTTAGTTGCAATCTCTAAGTTGTGTCTTAATCAATTTTAATCTTTATTTATGCAATCACAAACAAAACGCGATTATCGGTGCGTTGTAATGAATTACGAGGGAAAGATCAATTTAACCTTTATTTTGGAAAAACTCGCAGTTACCAATTTAATTGATTAAAACTTTGTATTTTCGTAATTATATGTATAAAACTATATTTCTTGTTTTAATGAGAAAACGTGATCGTTGTTAAAATATTAAAAGCTTGTAAATTTTAATGTGAGAAAATTTCATTAATTTTCTATATCAAAATAATATTTATTTTAGCTTTACGCGTACGCTAAAAATCAGCAAAACCAGAAAATGACAGAAAACCTATGCTACAAAATTACAGGCCACAGAGAAAAATAGAAAAGCTAGACTTATGCCCTTACAATTTATTTTACATAAATTGAAATAAGAGAAACGGTTGTTAGTTCTAAAATTATCCTACAAATTAATTATGAATAAATTAATATTAAAATAAATTAAATTAATAATGAGTCTCAAATATTGGTCCAATCGTCATATAGGCTAATGCCTCAACGTCCGGGCGAAGCCGGTTTCGTTTGCACTTAACCAGGGCCCATTGACCAATACGATCGTCGCCCAAAAATCCAAAATAATAATATTTTCTGAAAAAACATTTAAAATTATTTTAAAATATAATTAAATTTTATAGAAAATCCGGCAGCATTTCCTCTATTTTCAGTCAACCCAAAAACTGGAAAAGTGTGCCAATATTTTCCTGCAAGTATCCCAAACCAGGAAAATCCAAAATATATATATATAACCACAATCATTCCCAATATTAATTCGGAACAACCCGAAACGAATTCGGGAATCCGAAACCAACCCAGAAAACATCACAGCACAATTTGGAAATATCCGAAAACCAAAAATTCTCAGAATTCATTTCCAAAAGTTTCGAAAATCAAAACCAACTAACAGAGGCTTTCCCGAAAGTCCTTCGAAAAATCCCGGAAACAAAACGTAACCCAAAATCGAATTTCCCGAAGGAAATTCGTGGACCAATCTCATCATAAACACGGGAGGGACGAACTACTATGATTAATCAGAAATTACCCAAATCGACGGAATCCGAAGGGTTGCCTCGGACTCGGGACACGCGAATCCGCGGGAACGAACTCGGAATCGAACCACACCGAAAGCACACGCGGGTGCTGTCCACTCGGGATGGGGCTACGCGCGCAGATCGGGCTGCCGGGGGCGGCAGCAGCTGGAAAGGGGTGCTGGGCTCGGGTTGCGCGCGGGGTTGCCGCGGAAAACGTCGGGGCGGGCCGGATCGGGGTCCGGCGGGTCGCGGGTGGCCGCGGAGTCGGCGCTCGGGCGGAGGTACGTCGGGGCCGGCTGGCGGTGGAGCGCCGGGGCGCGCTCGGGAGACCGGGCCGGCGAAGGTTCTGGCCGGGCGCGGGTCGGATCGGGGCACTGGCCGGGGCGCGCGGGAGGTCGGCGGGAGTGCTCGGCCGAGAGGGGGAGGTAGTAGGTGGTTAGGTGTGGGAAGGAAAAGGGTGGTGAAAGAAAAGGAGAGGGGGTTTTGAGTGTTGTGCTCGTGAGAAGAGGGGAGAGAGTGAGTTTTTGTGTGGAGTTGGGGTTGTGGGTGTTATACGGAGTGGGGTGATGGGATGGGTTGTGCTGAGAGCAAATGTAGGGGAGAGAAGTGAGGGGGGTGAGGGGGAACGTGGGGTGAGGGAATGCTGGTCCAACATGGACCAGTACAATATAATATATATATATATATATATATATATATATATATATATATATATATATATATATATATATATATATATATAATATAATAATAATAATAATAATAATAATAGAAACCAGATTTAAATGAATGGGTTAGGATCGGGTCTGGTTTCGGGGATCTGGTCCGGGCACGGTTAGGCCAGCAATGAAAAGCCACTTTTAATTTTGAAATTAATTTTTTTAAATCCACAATTAATAATAATAATAATAGTAATAATAATAACCTTACAAATAAAGTTACACTACAAACCAATAATTGATAATTCTAAAATTATGGGTTTCACAATCTTTCCTCCTTAGAAAATTTCGTCCTCGAAATTAAAGGCAGGGTACTAATAGGGGAAAGGTCAAAATCTCTACATGCAGTCCAAAGCTTCCTTTACTGTCTCTAGTAATGTTGACCACATCTAGATAGTCTAATTTGATCAATTCATGCACTTCCTTCGAATCATCAGTCTTCCCTCCTTAGAAACACAGTCATAGTCCATAATTAAAATTTTGCTTCTATTTCTGAATTGTCAGCCACTGGAATGGTTGTGCGAACTTACTCTTGCATCCGTATCTATAATCTTCGGGTAAGATCTAAACTTTTTCATCTTGATAGCTACTAAGCGATGCCATATTGCTTGCAACGTACGCTCCATCAATTACTTGTACGTCATAATTACTAGCTCTCACCATCATCACCCTTTTTCCAAATCATAAAATTCAAATCATCACCTTCTTTCATTCACCAAATCCAATACCCAAGTACTAATATGCTCCACTACTGATTCATTCCTAAATGAACCACAATTTATAATTCTCTCTAGACTAACTTGCTTTTGTGCCTTGCCATGCTACCCTTTGGTACCCTTAACTATCTAATCTCATAGAATAAAATCGATCCCCTAAGTGTGCTTTTATCAGATTAATGCAATAAGGTTGCTAGGTGACTATCTAGGTTTTCCCCACATATAACTATCAACCAACTTCATATAGCTGCAAAAATATATAACTACCCACAAAATATGCAACACCCTAAAAATGGAACCTTGAAAGGAATTGAGCCAATGGAGATTGATATGGTTCTAATAAGTTCTAGGAAAAATCAAGTAGAATTTTATAGGGAATCTTTTCTTTCTGGTTGTGATAAGAGATTTCTGGAAATGGATACAACCGCTAGAAATGTAATCCTCTAATCAGGCAAAAGTCAGAATGATTTGATGGTGCAAAAAACAACCATGGTATGAATATAGTCTGAATAATATTCGGAAACCAAATATGTTTGAAGTCACTTTGTCTCAAATTCATGCCTCGCCAGAGTGCACCTGACTGCAGTGAATTTTCGACCCAATAACTTGAATAGTTTTAGGTTACCGAGTAATCTTTAAACTTTATCCATTTTATGGCTAAGCAACATAGAAGATCAACATGGTGCATTTAGGACAGTCACAATAATATCCGGAAACCTATGAACACCCGAAATCACTTCAACTTTAGAGTCTTTTGTCTCGCCAGTGCGCAATTGGCTGCAGTAAACTCGCAGTTTCCATAATTCAGACAACGCAATGTGCGAAATCATATTAGGTTACGGAATATTTTCCCAAACTTTGTCCATAAGAATTTCAAAGGAGTTTCCGAAAAATTCAAACGAGTTCTAAGGTTCTAGTCATGATAGAAAAAAAATGTTGATGTAGGTTCTGGTTTCAAGAAAATTTATCAGGATAAATATGTGTTCCAGTAGCTCTTGAGATTTAAAAGACTGATTTGAAGAAATTGATCAAACTTGAGTGTGACCAATTGAGTTGGACACAGGATAATGTAGAAGAATCAGAGCTTTGAGTTGATTTGAAGAAGCCAGTGAGAATATTCCCGACAAATCACTTAAAGGATACAGACGTTCACCAAAATTATTTGAAGAAATAATTTCTTATCCAATGATAGTTTTGAGAATGTGATAGGTAAGTAGGGTTAACTCAAAAGAAGTATGTCTTTATGGGTTCAAGGAAGTCAGGTTAAAATGGTTTAGCAAAGCCAACCAGGGGATAGTTCAACAATTCAAAAAGTTTTTCAATGACTAAAGAAATTTTAATAATAGGATGGAATCAATTCTCTGATCGTTCGTACTTCACGATACTCAAGCATTGAGTTTAAAAGCTGTCTAGGCCTTGAATTGATCAAGAAGTTGCATAGAAAATGTAGGGTTTCGGGTTGAGTGGAGGGGATCAATATAAAATATTTGGAATAATCTAGGAGATATCAATCAGTATTGAAAGTATTTTTTTTGAAAAAAAATCTTTTAGGGAAATCATGAACTAACTAAGCTGAACCAATTCTTTTAGTAATAATTAACCTTGAGGCTTTATAGTTCCAGAAGAATTTGGTTCAGGGTTAGTTCTGAGAAAGTCAATAAAAAATTAGGTTAGGCGAATGGTTGGATACACTTGTCGTAGAAGTATTCGGATAGATAAGGGTTTATTAGATTTAGAAACTCTAGATAGCGAACGAGTCTGGATTCCAAATAAAGGTAGAGAGATAAGATTTGATCGACTAGTGGAGAAGTTTGAAAAATAGGTTTGCTGACGAAGGAGATTGGAGAGTTCTAATATTGGTCCATAAATAGCGAAAAAGTATAGATCCTAAAGGATGCTAAAATCTGTTAAAGATATGGAAAGGAAATAATTTCCGAAAATCATGGAACGCTAAAAGATACAAAAACCTAGGAAAAAAATATGTAGTAACATATACCATCATACAGTCGGCCTAAACTGGTTAAGGTCAAAAATTCACTCCTCATGTCACTATCACTCCCAATTGTTATAAGTACTAACTAATATCTGGGTATTCCAAAATTCTATTCTTCAAATTCTTAATCACCAATATATCCTTGATAAATATCGCCTTACATACCTTCTCATTAAGATTACAATTTTCAGAGATTGTAGTGTAGGGGAAAGGCTTTGAAAAAAAATCTACCATAAAGGTGTAACCAAGAATTTTATTCATATTGGAGAATTACAGCAAGACTCTCCTAATAATTCTAAGGACATCCTGTTACAACTTCTTATAACAATAGATAATGCTACTCAGCAGTTCTAGGTACTAATCTTCATAGCTCTGGCTCTTGCACGAGCAGTCTCCAACTGCTTCATCTTCTTCTATGATCTTCGAGTTTGCATCATGCCTTTCTGCAGTGGGTGTAGGCGGCAAGATCTGCTCGATAGGAAGAGAGTCCCTAGGTTGCGGCGTAGCAGGTGTTGCTGGGATTGGTGCTCTGGTACGATGGAAAGATAAGGGGCAGTCCTTTACCCGATGTTCAGTGGATCCACATGCTAAACATTGTCCCAATCTCTTGCAGCAACTAACGGTCTGATGACGAGGCCTCTTGCAGTAGTCACAAGCCAATAGCCTCTTACGACAAGACTGTCGGAAAGTAGAGTACTTGATGGGACCCAAATATCTTCTAGATTCAGGGGTATCCCTCCTAGGGTGAGGTTCCGTACCAACTTGGTTTAAGATAGCTAAGGCTACGTCATTGACATTCTTTATAACATCTCTCGTGATATCAATCTGTTTCTGCTGGACCTCGGCTTGGGCCTTCTGGGACTCCAGGATTCCTTGAAGTAGGGCAACCATTTGAGAGGTGTCTGCTGGTACTGGTGGGACGACAGGAGTAACTATCATAACAGAAGATGGTGAAATTGCCGTGGGCGGAATAGGTTCGGCTGTGGTATGAGTTGGGCTAGGGACTTGTGCAGCAAAAGGGGGATTGATGAGCTGCAAAGGAGAAGGACTGGAACGGGCCTGAGAATGAGGGGTGTGGTCAGGAGTTATCACCTTGTCATCAGCAGGACTGGAACGGGTTGTCTTTCCTCTAGTCATAGTCTGAAAGGTTTAGGAGGCAAACATAAGCAAGGTATCCTACCAGGCTATAATCAAACAAAAATATTTATATATATATATATAATTCGGACCTATGTTTAGGAGGCAAACATAGTGTTCTAATTGTTTCTAGGTATGTTTTCCTAAGTTGTTGTTTTGGACCTGCATGGGCCACCACTAAAAACATGTCACGACCCGATCCCAAATAATTAGGTCGAACCGGATCATGCCCAGCCTGCACCGTTGTTGAGACGGCGGCAATAAGCTGTTCTATTAGCAGGTAACCACAACAATATCTATATTTGTCACAACTCAATATTCGGGAATTTAAAACTTTATTAATCATTGAAATGAATACAACTGGAAGTAAATGAACTGAATTAAATACTAAATTCAAATAACAGAATTTTTCAAAAAAAACAACCACCAAACTGAAAACAGGAAAGTCTAGCTAAGCATTCGGCACGTCGTCCTCAAGTCCTGCGTTCTCCAATGGGGACTCTGGCAACACCACGGGGTACAGAACCGGATCGTAATAGCTACTTATCAATAGCTCAGCATCCTCAATATCCCCTAAAAATGTTATCTCCAGTCAGGAGGGAGCAAAGTACAATTCATGCTAATTTGACAATTGAAATAATAATAGAATCATGCACTTTTAAACAATTTGGAATAAATTCCAGCAGTTACAGTATTGTGATGTGAATAGGCAATGAATATGATCGGCTTGGGTTGTACAGTTGTATCCTATTGATACGATACGGCATATCCCCGTGTGTATGAGGGGTAAGCTAATACAGTTCTAAGTTACTTTGGATGTGGTCATACTCATTACACTACTTTTTCAGTCCCCAAACAGTTACAGTAGTTACAGTAGTTACAGTCAGTGCTCTCAGAGAGAGTTCCGTGTTGCATCATGGTTTAAACTTGCAATAAAACAATTATTAAATAATTGTAAACTAACACAAAATGTACTTGTCTCAAATTGGACTGGATTTGAAGGGTTGAAGACTTCGAGATGGAATTTAGACTCGTC
>JANAVB010016890.1:0-15000 GCA_029216955.1 Iris pallida | reverse complement strand
AAAATCAAAAATAAAGAACGTAAGAAGAAAGAAAAAAAAGCGAAACATTTTTTTGGGATGGGCTGGAGTCCACCCCAGATATATGCTGAATCCGCTCCTGAAATTTACCATGTTTGATGAAGGTTATAAAAATTTATTTTTGAAAATTACTAATATCAGGTAAATTATTTGCCAAAAATGAAAATCGTATCCCTTAAGGATATGTGGTTTTTTTTTTTTTTTGCCTAGTTAAAATATCTTTATTTCTTTTTTAAGAACTTCTTTTGTTGTTGTTTTTCTCTTTGGGGTTTTCTTTTCAATTTTTTTCTTCTTATTTTAAGATTTTTTTTTTTTGTATAGGAAATCTTAAAACAATTCTTCATATTAACTTGTGCATATATATATGACATGTCTTATACTATAATCTTGTCCTGGAAATTAAGGACTGAGCAGCTTAGAGTTTAAGCTCTGATATGTCCAATTCGTATGTTTCGATCATGTATTTTTATTTTAGTTTTTAGTTTTTTTTATTATCCTTATTTTCAGCATGTGTTTGTTGTTCCCCTTATACTCATTTTCAAGATATAATAAGAAAAAGAAAATCAAAATAAAAAATTCAGGTTACAAACTTTTTAATTAAAAATATTAGGACGAAAGCCTAAGCTGGTATAAAATTGACAAGTATAAAATTCAGAATCTAAATACTAATTAGCCTGAAAATTAACAAGTACTTTTTTTCCTTTCTATTTTTTGATTTTTGTTTATTATACTCTCATTTCGTGTTTGTTGTTGCCATTGTACACATTTTCAGGTTATAATGGAAAAAATGATTAACAAACATACAAATTTAGAACCAAAATTTTTACAATTAGACATATCATGCGTAGTATCGACCAATACCAATTCGATACGGTCGATACCGATGCGGTTTGGCATGTTCCGATCTGATACCGATCAATACCGATACCAGCATTGGGGTTCTCTTTTACAGTCAATTTGGCAAAGAAAATTGACAAAAAAAAGAACAACAAGCAAGAGTGTGAAACATAGTAAGGTTGTAAAAGCATGTAAAAGAAGAAAACTTATCTATTGCACGTAAACCAATCAGTAAAGGTGACTACTATTTTATTCAATTTCAAAACTACTAAAAAATAACCCCGAAAATATTAAAACTATGCCGAAATGTATAAAATATAAATATATGTTCTAAAAATGTTAATAATTTATTAATAATTATCTGTTTTCCGGTACCAAAAAGTCCGATACTCCGATCCGAAACCTGTGATACTGTGGATCCTGATACTCATAGGAATGGTCTGATACCGATTTTGTGTATCATGACTTAAACTCTAAACTGGTATAAAATTCAAGATCTAGACGCTAATTAAGATGAAAATTAACACGTTTTTTTTCCTCCTTTCTGCTCAGGTTGGTAAGTTATTCTTGGATCCGGTGACATTCAAGAAGATGAAATTTGTCTATCCGAGAAATGGAGAGAGCACAGAGCTGATGCGAGAACACTTCGATCTGGATAAACTTCCGGAGGAGTTCGGAGGAAAGAAGAAGATGGAGTACGACCACGCCGAGTATTCCTTGCTGATGAGCAAGGACGACGCCAAGATGGCGACAGCGTGGGGATTGGTGGACCAGAAAACTACTTCACGCACAGGCGACCAGTTTGAACAACTGAACATTGGTCGTCTCATTGTGTCGGTGCGCGTCTTCGTATAATATTCAAAATTTGTATCTAGATCTCTGTATTTGTCAAACGAGATGGGTTTGGATTTGTTGTGACGGTTGACTTGGACCGGCCGTCAGAGACGGAGACCTAATCGTAGATTTGGAATATATTTACAACTCTGTGGCGGTCTCGAAATAAAAGTAAATATTGCCACCCAGATTTAATGCAAGGATCTCTGGTGTGTAAATCTAAAATAATAACCACTGGGTGGCATTTGGATGAAAGTTTTCTACTCTTAGGAGACAGTATGGTTCAAGTTTTGGAGGCTTGGAAATATATTTTGAATTACTTACCAATATTTGGTATGTCTAGGATTGAAAATTATGGGAGAATACAAGAGGGTACATATTTCCATTGATGTGGAAAAAATTCCCAAGTCCCTCCTGGGAATAGTTTTGCATTTCCGGAAATGTTGTTTGGGTATTTTGTTTTGACGGTAATACCATCCATTTACTTTCAAAACTACAACTTATATCCCAAACATGTGAATGGTAATAGTAGCATCATTAAATTAATGAAAGGGTATTTATAAAAATTTAAAAAAATCAAGATTCTTATCCCTGTGTGAACCAAACATGTTAATGAAATAATTTAACTTTTTTGGACTACATATTCCAACAACCAAACATAGGTATGGAAATGTTAAATTCATTTTCCCATGGAAAATGAATAGAAAATGGATTCCTAGAAATACAAAGATTCCGTCCAAACGAGCCCTTAGGAATCTACTTCCTATTCTTTTCTCATACTCATATTTGGTTATGTTGGGAATAAGTAATCCAAAAAATTCAATTTTTCCTTTCCATGTTTGGTTCACGCCGGAATAGAAATTTTAATTTGTTATTTTTCCTTAAATGTACTTTAATTAATGTCATGATGTTATTATTACCTAAGTTTACTTGGTGTCATTGAGGGTATTACCATCCAAAACAATTGTAATTATGCATCCACCAATATTAACAGGAAAACAAAAATATTCCCAAGGGAGAATTGAGTTTTACTTTCCTGCAAATGTAAAAAATCTGAGTTCCCTCATATATCTCTCAATTCTCAATCCCACACTTACCAAATATGGTTAACGAATCCAAAACAGTGAACCAAACAACCCCTTAGACCACAACTCTATTGAGCTAAAGGTAACCCATAGTACATCATTTTTCTATTCTAATACGTCCATATTAGTGTCTCTTTAGTCTTTGGGTCATTAACCGTCGTCCAATCTATCATGAGCCATGACTCCCTAATGATTTGGATGTCCACCCAAGGGATAGAGATGATAAAGGGTTGAGCAATATCCAAATCCGACCCTAGTATTACAAAACCTATCTCAATTATGTTTAAATTTTTTTTCCCTCTCATATGATCACAATTTACTTGGACTATTCAATCAAATTAATTGCCAACAATGCTTAGGCTGTGTTTGATTGGGCTTTTTTTCCATGAAAATATTTTCACCACAAATTTTCCACCAATTGTAGTGTTTGATAGCTTATATTTTCCATGGAATTATTTTCCAAAAAACTATCATTTTCCATATTTTCTTCAAAAATTGTGGAAAATAAAACTTGTCCAACCCATAGGAAAATATCATTCTCCATGGAAATAACTATTTTCCGTGGAAAGTAATGACAATCAAACACCCAAATTAAGTTTTCCATGGAAAATTTTAAATTTCCATGGAATTTTTTTCCTAGAAAAATAATTCCATGGAACTAATTTCTTTCCACGTATTTTCCACCTTGCAATCAAACACTAGTGAAAAAGAGGCTCTTTAAGCTCGAATCTAACGAAGAAAAAGAAAAATGACCCTTACACAAGGTCTGAGATGGGATCAAAATATGTCTGATGTATCCTCCACGATGCAAGCAGCAAGCTGTGCCCCCAAGAATGTACATGCATTCAACCTATTTATTATGGGTGGGTGTGTGGGGTCCAGCTCCCACACTGTGACGGACGGTGTGTAAAAGGCCCGAGAACGAATTCACCGCCGTATGGCTGACTGGCGATTACTAGCGGTTCCAGCTTCGTGCAGGCGAGTTGCAGCCTGCAATCCAAACCGAGGACGGGTTTTTGGAGTTAGCGCACCCTCGCAGGGGAGTGATCTCATGGAAGCTATATCGCCAATTGCCACCACTTCCATTAGTTTGCATTTTTGAGGCCATTCACAACTATCCCAAGCAAGCAAGCACACAGCAACAATGTCCAAAACTGAGTTAAGAAAAATTGAAACAACAGATGCAAGAAACTACTGTATAATGCCTCAGCCAGAGGATTAGCTAGAGCAATTTTATTTTGGAAAGAGGCTTTCGCACAAAATATTTTCGTTCCTTTTTTTTTAGGGTGTCCACTTCTTACTGGTGCTTGGAGGCATGCCTCCAAGGGAGCTCGAACCCGCGTCACTACGCCAGGGTGCTCCACCGTTCCCAACGGGCTACGGCCACGGTGACACAAAATTCGTTACTTCATCCCAGAGTCATACTTTGTCATTGTTCCTAGATATATGCATAAGTTACAACATTTAGATCCACTGGTCTCTGCGGTGTACTGAGATTTATACAGGGACCGAGTCCTGCTACAGCTCATTAGAGTAGATGCACTCGTCCACGAGTTGGCGGAGGTTCGGATTCTCCAGAGCAGCAGCAACTCTTTCTTTGTCATTCAACTGCTTGTTCACTGCAAATTCAAATCCGACTAAAGTTTGTCATACTCGAAGGTTGTAGAGTTCGACTACAGGAACTCAAAACAAGAACTTGCAATATGGATGTACACGTGTACTCAACTATCACTGAAAGTGTATTATTTTTCTCTTTAGTACCTCGGAAGAAAAAAAAATCAAAGGGATGAATGCATGTAGTCCAACGGGTTTTCATGGCAGAGTTTAAAAATCAAGAACACATGAGTTCCTCTAGGATTTTTGAAGGTTTTATTAACCCTCGTGAAACCAAACCATCAGCTGATTAGTTACAGAGTAATCATAAACAATGAGGTAGGGAATGCAAGAGGGATATTTAGTATTAGGGTCTCACATAATAGTGGATATTAGGGTTTGGGTCTCGAAATCACTGTTCATGTAGGCTAATGAACGATGATTCAAAGACCCAAACCCTAACATTGGACAATTTCGAGACCCAAACCCTAATAATATCCACTATTATGTGAGACCCTAATACTAAATAACCCAAATGGGAAAGAAACTGGTCCTTGATCGATTCTGACAAGATCAAACAACCCGAGTAATCTCTCAAATCACCTAGATTAGAAAGACGTTTAAAATGGAGAAGCAAGATGGCAACATTTGCTAACGGAAATGCATATATATCTAATGACATTGTAATCGGACAACTAAGTTAGAAGACATTCATGATAAAGCAACCACAATCCAAACAACACTGCCCAGCCTGATCTAACTTAAGACTGTGCTGTCGTTTGAAGTCACTTCATTTGTATTTGAATTATAGATATTGCTTAATGTAAACCCAAACTGAGCTATCACACAGGCCACTGAACTTCCGACTCACGAAGAGAGGAGTGGCGCTAGCATCTAATCCATCAGATATGAAAAGTATACCTCTGAAGTCTGATCAAGCAATCACAATCTCGTATGTCGTAACTACAGTTTGCAGTATCGGCCGATACCGATCGGATACGGCCGATACCTTGGCATGTCCGATCCGATACCGACCGATACCCGATACTAACCGATACCGACGTTTAGGCTCTTTTCCGTTCAATTCGACAAAGAAAATTGAATGAAAAAGACCAATCAACAAGGGCGTAAAAGCATAATAAGATCGTAAAAGCATGTAAAAGAAGAAAACTTATCTATCGCATGTAAACCAATCGGCAAAGGTGACTACTATTTCATTCATTTTCAAAACTACTAAGGAACAACACTGAAATACTTAAAATTATACCTAAATGTATAAAACCTATTTTCTAAAATATTAATAATTATTTGTTTTCCGATACCAAAAATCCAATACTCCGATCCGAAACCGCAGATACTGCCGATACCGATACTCATAGGAATTGTCTGATACCGATTCCGATACCGCGAACCTTGGACTCGTAAGATGGAATTATAGAAGGTGACATGGTGAATCGAGTTCCGAATTCTCCAGAGAGAAGTTTAGCTTTCAGGAAAGTTTTCAAGTTTCCATTCGATTAAGATCTTACCTCAACTACCTAGACTAAAAAGTGTAGGGATGGAAGAAGAGAGCAAACTAAATTAATGTCAGTAATTGCTCATCTATGATGCCAATACAAACCAGAAACCAAACTGATGAGCGCTCCTAATGAAGCAGCATTAGTCCCCAAATATGCGAGTCTTGGTCCAACCTAGTTTTTGTGTTTTTCATGTGTTGTCTAAAGTCATTTCATTTCCGTACCAGCTACTGTGAGTGTGACCCAAGTCATCTATAGCATACAATGAGACGACTTCCTGCTAATGTAGTAAAGCGAGAAGCGGGGCCTGCATCCAGTTCACCGGGACAAGAAATGCATAAAATGTACGACATCACACTAGCTGTCTTGTGTGTTGAACATGGAAACATAAAAGCGAATCAAGTTCTTATCCTTCACAGAGAAGGATTGGGTCCGGAGAAAGTTTCTTTGGTTTTATTTGAATTTAAATCCCCCAGTTTCTCGCCTATGTTGCATTCCTGAAAAAAGGGAGATTTGAAAGCATTCCTTGGGTCCAAGCAGTATTAACTATTACAGTCTGACCTGGATATAAAATCCATCCATATTAAAATTTATATATGGCAAGTAAAAGTAAATAAATAAATATAAAAATAAAAATATGTAGAGATCTGATAAAATTAGAACAGAAGTATCTCGTATGGAGCATTTATTATGCAAACCTGATGCTTCATCTGCATGAGATCCCGGAGCTACAATGATGTCAACCTGTAGCAACATTTGATCAACCATATCATATAGTTACTGTAAATTGTAAATGCATATTAAGCTAACCATGGAAACTTCAATGCACTACTACTATGTAGCAACTAATTAATCAATAATTTGTTCAAATATTAACATGTGTTGATCAGCCTAACGAGTGCAGATTAGAGCAAGCCTCTTCTTAGTAAAACATCAAACGAAGTTGATGAACATAAACTTCTCTAAGCCCAAAATTTACAAAAGAAAAGAAAAGAAATACCACCACGTATGGAATCCAGTTCCAGCATCAACTCTACGACGTGTGCGGCAACAACTAAGATTCAAACCCCTTTAGGGTAGGTTACAACTACGACTAGTCACTTCCTCTATTAAGGATGATCACCGCTCTTAAATTGACAATCAACACGTGTTTTTTTTACCTCATTCAATGTTTGGACTTATCCATTGTCCAAATAACACCTTAACTACAACCTTACTACCCGGTGTCACACCTATTCTAGTGAGCTTGTCTTTGTTGAAAATGTCAAACAATAATGACCTACTCAATCTATCTGTATCATCAACAAATTGTTCCAAGTCTTAATTTTCCACAAGTACATTCATTTCCTGTACTACCTTGTTCTGAATTACTGCTCATTCAACTAAACATAACATTTCAGTCAGCTAAGTCAAGTTTAGAAGAAGAGACAAGGAAGAGAGGAGAGAAGATGAGTGCAAAGGCATAAAACCCTAATTGCACCTCATGTTTTTTTTTATATATATGATGATAAATACATCCACAACTACTTGACTGTGTCCATATAAGAAAATAAGACTTATGACTAACATCCCCCTAAAGCTCGAGCATAGATATCCGATACGTCCAGCTTCCTACATAAAAGAAAATGGATTACGATCAAGTGGTTTGGTGAAGTTATCACCCAACTGATTCTCGGACCGAACCTGTGGAGTGACAATTTGTTTCTTCACCAACAAATCACGAAAAAAATGACAATCCACCTCGATATCCTTGGTGCGTTCATGAAACATGGGATTACTTGCGATGAAAATTGTTGATGTATTGTCACAATCCATCTACGATTCTCCATAGGCATAGGAACCAAATCCCATAAGAATAGTCTGCGTCTCAGAAGTTGTATGAGCTATAGCTCAGCCTGTGCATCTTACAGTGCTACGTCACAACCCCAACAAAGTATAATATCTAGAACATAGTTGTCAAAGGCGTGCCTTAGGCGCAAAGGCGCGACACTGCGCACATCTAACACCTCAAATGTTATGGTGAGACAATTTTCGATAGGCACTCATACGACGCGCACTTTAGGGTTTGGGTAGGTATAGACGCAAGGGGTAAGAAATTCACCATTTGGTTGTTGGAGATCCTGAAGATCCTAAGGCACGATGTCATGAATCTACAATGCATGATTCAACTTGGTTGTGGCACTTCCTGTATGGACACTTGAATTTTAATAGATTAAGAACACTGCTCATAAAGAAAAAAAATGGTGAAAGGGTTGTTGCACATTCAACCTCCTTCAAGAGTTTGTGCGGACTGCATCATTGGCCAACAGGATCGATTATTTTCTAAAGATAGCACATGGAGAGCTACTCAAGCCCTCAAGCTAGTTCAATCTAGCTAGTTTAATCTGACATGTGCAGACCAATTAATCTAAGTCGAACAGTAGCAAAAGGTATTTCACTACCTTTACTGATGATTTTAGTAGGAAAATATGTTTTATTTCTTAATTGAGAACTCTGAAACCATTACTCCATTTAAAAGGTTTAGAAACTAGCTAGTCTACAAAAGTATTTCATACTGATCGTGGTGAATTTACCTCACATCAATTTTCTATATTGTGTGAGATGGCATGGTATTCATAGACAGCTTACTGCAGCCTATTCCCCACAGCAAACCGATATGGCTGAGAGAAAAATTGCACATTTATGAATATGGTGCGAATTGCAAAGTTTGACTTTTGTACTTGGATATTATGCTTTAAATTGATGATACTTATGTTATTTCTATAACAATCGTTGGATTTCTTTTATTCAAGCATATATTGTTTTTCAGTTTGATTATTTGTTATATAATATAGAATAAATGATTTTTTCCTTTCTTCTTTTTTGCAAAAAGTGTGCTAAGACAAAAAGTCGTGCGCCATGGGCTGCATCTTGCGCCGAGGCGCTAGGAAGCCTTTGCGCCTTGCCCCATTAACAACTATGATCTAGAAGCAGACGTATAACACCGACTACATGCCCAATCAACATCATTAAAGTCCATCACCGTGAGAGTCTGTAGTGGTTTGTACAATAAACCATTTCCAGGAGAACCTTTTAAGTATTGCAAATACGAGATCTAGGCCCAATATGACTGTTGAGAGGCCTACATAAACTGACTAACTACTCCAACTGCATATGTGATATCCGATCGTGTAACATTAAGGTAGATAAGCTTCTCAAATATACGTTTGTACAATCTAATATTCTCAGATAAGTCCCACATGTCCGCATCAAGTTTGACATGAGAATACATAGGAGTATCAACAGACCGAGAGTCCAACATCTATGTCTCTGAAGTCAAGTCCAAAACATACTTGTGTTGCGACAGATAAAAACCACCTTAGATCGAGCAACCTCGATTCCAAGAAAATATTGAAAAGTACCTAAATTCTTAGTATGACGAGTAAGGTAGGCCTTCAAGTCTAAAATACCAACGACTAAGGTAGGCCTTCAAGTCTGAAATACCAACATGGTCACTCCCATGTATAATCATATTATAAGTTTTGTGGAGAAAAACTGAAATACTTTATTGATTGTAACCTTCAGTTTTTACACTTTAAATAGGAAAACAAAACACCAACTTATTGCATAAAAAAACAAAATAGGAACTGAATATCTTGTTCATAAAATCTGGAACTGTTGAATTAGTTCCTAAAGAATAGGAACAAAATACAGTTCCATAAAATTTCCTAAGAATAGGAACAGAAATATGGAACTGTTGAACTCAGTTCCTAAGAATAGGAACTGAATTCTGTTACATAGTAACAAGATATTTTCTACACTCCCCCTCAAGTTGGTGAGTAGATATTTGACAATTCCAACTTGCTAAAATGCATCAAAATTCGGTTTGAACAATTTCTTTGTGAATATGTCTGTTGTCTGCTGAGAAGATGGAACAAATGGCATGCAAATGATCCCAGATTCGAGCTTTTCTTTAATGAAATGTCGGTCGACTTCTATATGCTTAGTCCTGTCATGTTGAACTGGATTGTGAGCAATGCTTATGGCAGCCTTGTTATCACAATACAACATCATGGGTGGTGTTGAAGGTCTCCTCAACTCTGAGAGTACTCGATGTATCCAAAGTAACTCACAGACTCCATTTGTCATAGCTCTGTACTCAACTCCGGCACTGCTTCTTGCCACTATATTTTGTTTCTTGCTTCTTCAAGTCACTAGGTTCCACCACACATAAGTGCAATATCCAGTAGTCGACTTTTGGTCTGTTTTTGAACCGGCCCAATCTGCATCTGTAAAAGCTTCAATACTCCGTTGATCATTCTTCATGAAATACAACCCTCTTCCTGGTAAACTTTTTAAGTACCACAATATTCTGTATGCTGCCTCTAGGTGTTCATTTCGAGGTGAATGCATAAACTGGCTGATGAGACTTACTGCAAATGCTATGTCTGGTCGTGTATGGAACAAATAGATTAATTTACCCACAATTTTTGATATCTGGTAGTGTCCACCACTTCTCCTTCCGTGACTTCACCAAGCTTGACATTTGGGTCAATTGGAGTATCTGCTGGGCGACACCCACTCATCCCGATTTCGTTTAACAGATCCAAGATGTACTTCCTTGTGTCACCACAATACCTTTTCTAGACCTTGCAACCCTATCCAAGAAATATCTCAAAGGCCCCAAGTCCTTAATCTCAAATTCCTTAGCTAGATTTTTTTTAGTTGGTTTATCTTTTCAATGTTCTCCTGTCAGAATAATATCATCTACATAAACAATTAATACTACCTTCCCATCTTCAAAAACTTCAGGAACATGGTGTGATCTGCTTGAGCTTGTGCACATCCTTGGCCTTTCACTGATCTAGTCAATCTCTCGAACCAAGCTCGGGTGACTGTTTTAAACCATACAATGACTTCTTTAATCTGCACACTTTAGTTCCAAACTTTTCTTCAAAGCTCGGAGGTGGAACCATATACACCTCTTCTTCTAAATTTCTATTAAGGAAAGTATTTTTTACATCTAATTGTTGCAGTGGCCAATCTAGATTAGTTGCCAGGGATAGTAAAACTCTTACCGTGTTGAGTTGAGCTACCGATGCAAATGTTTCCAAGTAATCAATACCATAAGTCTGTGTGAACCCTTTGGCGACCAAGCGTGCCTTGTATCTCTCAAGAGTTCCATCCGAATTATACTTCACCATAAATACCCACTTGCACCCAACAAGAGTTTTTTCTTTAGACAGATCCACTACTTTCCAGGTCATGTTCTTCTCAAGTGCATCCATCTCCTCAAGAATTGCATTCTTCCACTCCGGAACCTGTAAGGCCTCCTGTACATTTTTTGGAATCTCCACAAGGGATAGTTGAGTGATAAATGATGAAAAGAAGGGTGACAATTTTTATAGGACACAATTTGAGACATAGGATGTTGAGTACAAGAACACCTTTACGAATAGCAATAGGAATATTCAAATCAGATGACTCAGATAGATCTAATTGTGTCCTGGTGAGTCTTGGACCTGTTGTGGTTCAGACTCTTGGCCATGTAAGGAGGTTTCGGTTTATTTCTCTGACCTGAATAATTTCGAGAAAAAACTTGCCCAAATATCTTGTCCATGTTCACGTTGTCTCTTCTTTTTGAATGATCACTCTTATGTGGCGACATTATGGATTGTTCTTTTTTTCGAATTGCTTCGGAATTATCCGATTGGTTTGAATTTTGATGTACAACCATATTTTTGTTAGGATTTAAAATCAAACTTTCATTCAAATCAGTTTCGGCTCCACTCATAACAAAATCTCTTTGCAAGTCTTTTAAATTCAAACTCGAATCTTCACATACATTCTCCCCCGAAGATGAGAATTGAAAAACGATTTGTTTTCAAAAAATGTAACCTCCATTGTTACAAATATTTTCTTGAAACATGATCAAAACACTTAAAACCTTTTTGAGTTGGTGCATACCCCCAAAAAACACATTTTCTTGCCCGTGGTTCTAGTTTGCCACAATTTCTTTCATGTACAAACACAAGACATCCAAAAATTTTAATCGGTAAGTTGGTTGATATGCGTGTGTGAGGAAAACAGGTTTGAAAGACACTTTAGAACTTTAGAAGGCATTCGATTTATCAAATATGTGGCTGTTAGGATGGCATCTCCCCAAAGGTATTTAGGCACGTTTTTAGTGAATCGCAAAGCTCATGCTACCTCAAAGACGTGTTTATTTTTTCTCTCAGCAACACCATTTTGTTGAGGGGTTTCATTACAAGAACTTTGATGAATAATTCCATTTTCTAAGAAAAAATGCCCTAATATTTTATTAAAATTCTTTCCCATTATCACTTCGAAATATTGTATTTTTTCATGAAATTGTGTTTGTACCATGGTATAAATTTTTTTGAAAATTCCTTCTTCAGATTTTTCTTTCAGCAGATAAACCCAACTTAATCTGGAATGATCATCAATGAATGTAATAAACCATCTTTTTCCAGAAAGTGTGGGAGTCCTTGAAGGACCCCACACATCACTATGTATAAGTGAAAAAGGTTTTGATGGTGTGTAAGGTCGTGGGGAAAAAACAGATCGTTGTTGTTTTGCTAACACACAAAATTCATATTGGAAGGAACACAAATTTTTATTTCGAAATAAAGTTGAAAACAACCGTTTTAAATACTGAAAATTTGGATAGCCTAACCTATAATGCCACAACATAATGTCTTGATCACTAGAAAGAGATAGGTTCGAAACAAGAATTTGAGACGAAGTTACTTGAATTTGATCCATCTTCGAAAAAATAGAGGCCTTCACACTCTTTAGCATTGCCAATCGTCCTCCCCGATGTTAGATCCTGAAACTCACAAGATGAAGAAGAAACATTAACACGACAATTTTGTTCACTTGTTAACTTACTGATAGACAACAAGTTGCAGGAAAAATTGGGAACATAGAAAATTGTGGAGAATTAGAAAGGGTGACAATTTTATGGAACCTATTCCGGCTATTGTCGAAAAAGATCCATCTGCAATCCGAATTTTCTTATTTCCTGCACAAGGACTGTAGGAAAAAAAAATTGAACAACTTGTCATATGATCAGTTGCTCCAGAATCAATAAACCAGGAACATTGAGGCACGGTTTTAGTACTAGAAAGAGCGATTTGGAAAGAATTACCTTGGCGGGCCAAGGAACAAGAGAAGCTTGCAGAAAATTGTGGAGATTGTAAGAGTTTGTACAGGTGATCTAATTGTTCCTTTGTGAATGGAGACGCCTCTAAGTTGCTTGATCGTGCTTGAGAAGCTTCAATCCCTGATTGAAATGCTCTGCCTTCACTCTTCTTCTTCTTCAAATGGGCAGATTTTTCATGGATTTTCCAACAATTTTCTCGAGTATGCCATGATTTCTTGCAGTAGTCACACCACGATTTCTTCCTCCTCTCCCCTTCGCCATCAGGTCCTCGGGAGACCATAGCAGAGCCTTCGGGTTATGAATTGCTGGCAGTCCCTTGGTTCATATCACCCTCTTTCGCCCTTCTTCTTGTCGAACCTCAGAGAAAACCTCATGAATGAAGGGTAAAGGTTTTCGTCCAAGTATGCATCCTTTCACCTCGTCAAGACTTGTATTGACACCGACGAGGAACATGAACACTCGGTCATTTTCTTCCCTTTTTTTGAATCGTGCATAGTCACTGGAATTTTCCCAAACATCATCATAACACTGGTCCAACTCTTGCCAGAGATGAGCATCTCGTTGTAGTAGGTTGTCACGTCCCTATCTCCTTGTTTGGATTGCCATAGTCTTGATTTCAGTTCAAAGGCTTGAGAAGAATTTTCCAAATCTGAGTAGGTTTCTCGCACAACATCCCACACATCCTTCGCAGTTGGCATGAACAGATACGGCTTTCCCAATAGCTGGCTCCATTGAGTTGAGAAGCCACGCTATAATGAGAGAATTCTCTGATCACCATATTTTGTAGGTTAGATCAGTTTCAACGGGTCTTCTTGTCTCCCCCGTCAGATGTCCTAATCTTCTGCGACCATCAATGGCTAGTTTGATCGATTGTGACCACTCTAGATAATTTTTACCATTCAATTTATGAACAGTAATCTGCAAAGATGGAGTAGTCATAGGATCAACACCGCCTATAGTCACCGAAGAACTCGTCGAGGTAGCATCCGAGGTCTGGGATGTGTTTTCGCCCCAGTCATTGTTGTTTATGGCTTTGATACCATGTAAGTTTTGGGGAGAAAAACTGAAATACTTTATTGATTGTAACCTTCAGTTTTTACACTTTAAATAGGAAAACAAAACACCAACTTATTGCATAAAAATAGGAACAAAATAGGAAGTGAATATCTTGTTCCGGAAATCTGGAACTGTTGAAATCAGTTCCTAAAGAATAGGAACAGAATACAATTCCAGAAAACAATTCCTAAGAATAGGAACAGAAATCTGGAACTGTTGAACTCAGTTCCTAAGAATAGGAACTGAATTTTGTTACATAGTAACATGATATTTTCTACACATATCATTAACTTACAATCAACACAATACCACCTCACGTACAGGAGAAAATCCTTTTAAATACTGAATGATCTAACGTCGTGTGTTGAAGCCTATACTAAATGAGAATTGAACTGAATTTATCAAACCAAGCTCGAGGAAATTGTTTTAGCTCATACAATACCTTCTTCAATCAACACATCAGATTGTTACTACAAGACAACATCAAGCGATTGATCCATATAAACCTCTTGTAAGTCATCTTGCAAGAAAGCATTCTTGATATCCAACTAATACATACATTGGTGATTAATCGCCACAGAGATAAGAATGCGAATTGAATTAAGTCGAGCAATTGGAGAGAGTCTCCGTATAACCCACACCATATGTATGGGTATACCCTTTTGTAACCAATCGTGCCTTTAGGCGCTCAATAAAACCATCTGGATGATACGTAACAGTGTATACCCACCTGCAATCCATTGTTTACTTCCCAGCAGAAAGCAAGGTAATCTCCCAAGTCTAATCTTGATACAAAACAGACATCTCATCTATTGCACTTCTCCAACCAGACGATTACATAGCTTGCTTATAAGTGTTAAGAATGGAAACAGAAAACAATGAGACAATAAAATCA
>JANAVB010016889.1:0-41626 GCA_029216955.1 Iris pallida | reverse complement strand
TATGTAACAGTACTTAAAACAAATACACCAAAAAAAAACCTAAATTCCAATTCTCAAATCTCAAATTAAACCCTGTGTTGGCTGGTCCTCCATAATTTTTTGTCTTGTTTTTAAAGACTCACCTGCTGGTGAATATTCTGATGATCTGTGGGAAGCCTATGACAATTGTTCTATTGCATTTGGATGTCCTCTTCATTGCACCAAATCGTCGTACTCTATCAAATAGCAACGGGTTTATCCCTAGCGTGAACTTGACCTCTAGTCCATGATATCTCCAAGATAGCCATGGTAGTAGTGTTGGTACTGGTGGAAGAGGCCATAACAAATGATGGGACTTGTGGGAAGTTTCCACGATGGTACTGGTGGAAGAGGCCATAACAGTAGTTAGAAACTTACAGTAATAGTGGTGGTACTGGTGGAAGAGGCCATGCATAAAACTCTTATTAGTATGGGAACTTTCCACGATTGTATTTGTGGTCATAGGATTACTGCTGTAACTACTGGAAGTGTAGTAGTTGATGCTCCTATACTGGATATAGATAATGCTTTCGGAACATATACATAAGTAGGTAGTATCATTAGTGAAGCACTTGGAACAATATCAGATGATAATGGTGCTAGAATCCCCTGACCAGTATCAAATGATCATTTTTCAAGGTAACAAAGATATCACTGTAGTAGATGATCTCTGGAAGGATGCCAGTGGTGCTACAAGTCTATAATGATGGTTGGCAGTGGAAACGGCTCATGATTGGGTGAAAGCACCTCAATCTAGAATGTCAAATCCTCCACATTGAACATTGAGTATAAGCCTGATTCCTAGAAGCTCCAGGTTGTTGACCGACTTGCTTGACTGACTGGACTGCCATTCCTCCGGCACCTCTTCTGCTATCCCTTCGCTAATCTAACCTGACATGGATCCATCTCTCTCACATGGTACTCCGACTGCACGCACATTGGTCTGTTTCGCAGCAATATGTCTCTAACTATAAACTCCTGCAACTTGCTAAGAGAATCTGTCGAGGATACATAACAATTATCTCTTGTAGCCATGTTTATAAATCATAGACTGACTCATGAATAGATTGTCAACAAGTTCAACATACTCGTTTGTGGTGACAAGCTCAATAGGCTTACTAGACTGCCTCAATAGTCACCATGGGCTTAAGCGAACAGATATCCTTAGTTGTCTTTGGCTAGTTACTGTGATGCATGTCAGTGCTACCGTCAGAAATATGGTTACATATATCGACGTGAAACTCAACAAACTTGGTATTATTCACTAAGTTCTTTTGTAGCAATTCCTTGGGGTCCATATCTAATCCTATGATCTTATCACTAGTATAATGAGACTCTAGCCATCATGTCATTATACTTTACCATCTCTTTCCACCTCATCGCACCACCACATCTTCAGCCTTCCTTAAAACTGAACTCAAACTCAAATCCACCAAAGCACTGTCACAATTGCTTGTACTGTCTTTCCTGTCTCCCGACAGTATGGCCTCACTACCAGCACCTCGAGACTGCCTCCACTTCCACTATGCAGATCCGATCGCTGTCGAACACTTCTGCCTGCACCACAGCCTGCCACCCTGAGCTCCTTCAGCCGCCTGCTTCCCTTATAAGCCTCCTTCGAGTTGCTTTAGGTTATGGCTACTTTGGCCCATCTGCTTCAACACCTCCTGATGTCAGGTCCAATAACTCCATCGTTGATGCTAGCCTCCTCCCAGTAGATGTCATCCTCTACTCATCTGTTTTGGACCTCATCGACCTAACAGAGGCCTAGAATCCCTCCGATGCATTCTTAGTAACCTTCTATTCTCCATCATCATGATCGTGCATAAGTCTGGCCCGTGTTTCTCTCTCTCAGTGTAGCCATTTCTTCTAGTTCCTCTTGCAGCCCAATCTGGTCTCTGCAGTCTACCCATCCCCTACTGGTTCCGCCACTCAATGACAATTCGAGGTCCACTCTGTCCGTATTCCAAAGTCAGCTACCTCCTTTTACTGCTCCGTCCTCTAATCCGATTGTGGCAGACACGACTTGCGTGCAATGTCATCCTTTGGCTCCCCTCTCGACCTTGCCTTCAAAATTCACAAGATGGACCCCTTTTTTTCTTCAAGCTGGACCTTGTCAATAATTTCCAACATCCACATTGTTCTTATCCGTAGCCTTCTTCCTCCTAATGACATGCTTCCACAGGATCTTGAGCTCCTCAATTCGTACTGGCTTCAGAATTTATTACCTTCATGGCAACCACGATCCTCACCACCTCGGGCGACCCACCATCACAGGCGAACATTCCATGATTGCCACAAGTCCTGATGTTCTCGCCCTTGATTGTGGTAGCCCCAAGTTCCTCTTAACTCCACCTGATTTTGCAACAACCAGCTATCTCCAGCCTTCCCAGATTCCTCTCAGCCTTTCACTCTCTTCAAGCACTTTAGTCTTTAGCCCCACTTTGTAAGTTTGAGGGGGAGTTCTAAAGTATTGTCAAGTGTCATCGTATAGTTTATATCATTATGCTCTTTAGTCTTTAGTCCCATTACTAGGAATGGTAGCCTACTTCGTAACTCTCCATATATAGCAGGCCTTGATCCTAATGTAGTAATGTCAACATTCCCATAATGTAGTCTCTAACAGATATCACTTTGGCTGCTATAATTTCATTCTCATTCTTCACTAGAGAGCTTCTTCACTAGAGAGCACTTTAGAGAAAGACTAAAAGTTTTTGCACACTCTTGACTTCAAGTACTTTAGATTTGTTAAAATTTACCATCAATCTCCTAACATTCATTCATTAAATAAGGCCTAATTCTGTTATAGGTCGGATATATAATGATAACTAACTTGCTTAATCTTAATGCACTGACTTCACCAAGCATAGCCACACATGCATGGGCTGATGTGATTATTGAGGTAGGGGCGGGAGGTAGAACCCATCCTTTTAGTAAATCTTCCAAGTTACTGGCTAAGGAATCTGTGTACGAGAGACTTGCCATCTACTTGGATTAATCTACCTTGCTGGTCAGAGTCACAATTGAGCTCATGCATGAATGATGGACCCCTCCATTGAACCCTTGACTAAGAAAGAGCCTAAATATAGATGGAAGTTGATTAGATTTGATGTAGGAGATTCATGCATCATATTGTGTCACACTATTGAACAAATATCCAAAAGGAAAAGGAGTACGTGATTTGTTAGTGAAATTCGAAGGAACATCAATGTTTTGAACTGGATGACAAATGGAAAAGGAGTGTTGGAGATTCATGCATCACAACAAAGATCCAAATGAAAAGTTTTTTTAGTGAAATATGAAGGAACGTCAAGGTTTTCAACTGGATGACATGAATGCTGATCGAATAGTATTTGTAAACATTGTTTTGTAACTGTAACTTTTTGTAGAAACTTAGGGATAACAATTTGCTCTGTGATAGTTTTACTCCTGGTTGGATTTGTTCTGATCCATCGGATCCACCAAGTTATTTTACTTGTACTTGAGGTACAACTCAATATTCATGCATTATAAATAGCATTTTTATTAATTGTTGGGTGCAATATTACTTTTTTCTGTGGAAGACATGTATTAACTATACATGTTTATTACAAGACTTCCTCCTTGTATAACTAAAAATATTAATATTATGCTTGACAGCATGACTGCCCCAAAAATACCATCAAGTTCACTCAAATTTGGAGAGTCTAACTATGAGGTGGCAAGTAAGTGCATCACTGCTCTTGCTGCTTGATCCCTTTATTTTCTTTTCATTTTTTTCCTGTTTGAGAAAAAAGGAATCCTTTTATTTTTAGAAGTGTTGCAGTTTTTCATTATATTGGGATTTGTCTTTGCTTAACTAAACTAGTGCACTTCTAAGAGTAAATATGTTTATGAATTCTCACTACTATAGGTTCCTACAGAAAAAAAATATTGCATTAGTGAAAATGGAAGGAAAATCCAGAGCAAGATGAGAAAGCTGACGCTAACATGGTCATCGATGATATTAAAAAAAACGTTTTGGGACAAGGTCTTTGTTTCAGTAGGCTTGATAAGGATGAAATATGGAACATTAGAATTATAACTCTGCAAGCATATTGCAGACATACTTCTCATGCTCTTTGCTGACATATTTCTAAGTATGCGTGGAAATAAGATACTGTTCTTTTGGGCTACAAAGAAGAGGTTCATGAATCAATACACCAGAAATGTTACTTGTAAAAAGCATGAACCTATTACCTAATATATTAGAATCATGACTATGAACCAAAATTTGAAGTATCACTCATTATGATTCATCGTGATTTTCATTAGTGTAAGAGACAACTCCTTCCAGGTATGTAGAATGGACCATTATGATATAAATTAAATGCTTACTTTCTCCAAAGGACAGGTTGGTTACTTTCTCAAGCCATGTTAATTGTGTTCAGCAATCAGCATTGAGCTGATATTGCTATACATCAACACATATGACACTGGCCTGATATATATCTTAGTCATATTCAAAGGTTTCTTTTCTATTTTTTATTACTTTTATTCTTTTTAATATAATTGTTATAGATATATAACCTCGATCCTCATCTAAGAGTTTTGGTGTAGTGGCAATGACTTTAACATGGCGCCGGAGCAACCCTGGTTCACATATTAAGCGGATTTTACACTGGTGCGTGAATCCAGCTATCTGCCCAAAAGTGGAGCGTGAACCTTTGGAGGCATATTAGAATAATTTAAATATGTAACCCTCAACCCTCACTACCACTCTAAAATTTTGGTGTAGCATCAAAGACTTTAGCAAGAACTATGTCAGTTCCAAATAAAAAATAGAAACTGCCTACCTCAGATGGCATTGTAGAATAGGGTCACATAGTTACAATTCTTCCAACAAGGCTCTTTTGAGTATGAGAGAGGCACTTCGTAGGTTAAGGTCATGTTTGGATGAAAGGGAAAACTTTTTTGAGAATTTTTTAAGGATATTTTTCTCGAGCATCTGGGTGAAATCCCAAGGTGTGGAAACTCCTGGGTTTATATTCCAGATGGTGTTTGGATGGTGAAGGACTCTCGGTATTGATCAAAAAGTAACTTTAGTCAAAGTAACTAATCTTTGTTAAAGGTTTTTTTTGGGTCGGGTAGGTAAGATGAGAAATCACAAGTGAGGAGGAGAGAGAAGAGTTACGTCCCGCTCCAAACATTCCTAGAAAACTAAGGTAGGTGTTCTTTATTTGATTCGTTGAACCAAAAAAAAAAAATCCGCGATAAGCACGATCAACACAGGTCGAACGGAACACTATCTGCTCGACCTGTGTCGGCCGAACATATATAGGGCAGTTCGACCTGTAATGGTTGAACAGTAGAGCTTTGTTCGACTAGTTGTGGTCGAACATTGTGTTTTTTCATTTAATTTTTCGTTCTACCAGCTTTGGTCGAACGTTAGCAAAAAAGTTCGACTGCCGTGGGTCGAACTCCAGTCCGAGCGCTCGACAAACCAGGCTCGAACAGAACTGTGAAAACCCAAATTTTTTTCGAAATTTTTTGTTTTCACACGATTGAAGGGATTCGAAAAACCCTAGCAGTGATCCTAAACGAAAAACCTTAGCAGTGATCTTGGGATTGGTCTTGGGAGCAGAGGGAATCGGAGAGGAGGGGGGCGGAGTAGAGAGGTTAGTATGATTTGGAATGTGCTTAGGAATGATATGTTTTATGTTAGAATAGAAAAAGATATTTTGGTCATTTGATGGGGTGTACTTAGTACTTGGGGTATGCTAAGTAAGTCGTGGGATGCATATAGCAGCACCATTAGTAAAAAACTAAAAAAATGTTTATAAAAAATAGTTCTTTTGTTGAAATATTAGCGCAGAAAACACACATTTTAACAGGTTAATTCTCAAGCTGATTTATGCATTAGGCATGAATCAAATTAGGAATCACAGTCATATACTCATAAGTCGACAAGGAGTACATTTCCACTTGAAAGTTTCAAAATGTTAGCCCTACGAATTAGCATGTATCTTTGTTAATATTTTTTAATATCAAAACCTGTTTAGTGAGAACCATCTTAGGAGAATCAAATATAGAAAACAATGATTATGTCCATGTTGGAAATCATTGTTATTTGTACATCCGCTCCTAGAATACGGATGTCAGGCGTGTAACAACATCAAATTACACATCACATGGATGCCAGTCCACCGTGATATGATCCAAGTTGTATTATGATCGAGTGTCTTCTATGCATGCAATCCTATGATTGACCTATTAATTCTATCACAATCCAACAAGAAAGTAAAGACAATAAGATGAACATAATATAGCGTCTGCAAGCACACAGACCATACATGTCTTGGAATAAGCCTGACACAAAATGATACTCGGACTCACCAAAAAAAATATAAGACTGAAAGTAGATAGTAAGCGTAGAACAAGTCTCTACCTTATGTGCAAGACTGATAAGTCTGATATATAAAAGATAACTATAGGAAGGAACCTACGACTACGACTGCTAGGTTGCAGATGTCCTATATCCTCGCCGGCATCCTGCAATTGAAGCTCCTCGTAGCCTTTTGACTCCAAATTTGAGCATTGGAACCTAGTTTTCGTCAAAATATGCTAAACCAAAAAGTATGCACAAGCATCACACACACACACACACACCACACACACACACACACAACAGTAAGACATAAAATCTACACCAACCAATTTATAACAGATAGTGCATAAAATAAAGCTACGCTAAACATGATATAAAGTTAGGCTTAATTGCAACTTGATACCCTCAACTATATCGGTTTTTCAACTTAGATACCCTAAATTTTGTTACTCAACAACTTAATAACATCAGCTATTAAATATTTGCAACTTCCTACCCTAAAATTAAGAACATCCCAAAATCCTTGCCTAACTTGCCTACCCCCACGGCCGGCTGCACACCACCCCCCACCCCCCCGCCCCTCCCCTCCTCCGGACACCCCCGGGCACCTATCGGCTGCCCCTCCTCCTTCAAGCCACCCCTCCGACCACCTCCGTCTCCCCCTGCCTACTCCCCTACGGCTGCCGCCATCGTGCGTCGTCGCCGCTTAATTGCAACTTGATACCCTGAACTATGTCGGTTTTTCAACTTGATATCCCAACTTTTTTTTACTCAACTTAATACCCAACTATTAAATATTTTCAACTTCCTATCCTAAAATTAAAATAACCCCAAATTATCCTTGCCTACCCCTCCCCCCCTTCCCCTCCGTACACCCCCTCGGCTGCCCCCACCCCTCCCCCCTTCGGCCACCTCCACCCCCCCCCCCCCCCCCCCCACCCTGCTGTCGCACACCACTGCTGCTGATGCCACCGCTGTTGCTGCCTCTGCTGCAGCGGAAGAGGGTGGGGCAGGAGGAGAGAGAGGGTGGTGGGGCGAGCGAAGACACGCGGCGGGGAGGGGGCAGCAGCAGGGGGGGGGGGGGGGGCAGGGGTGGCCGGAGGGGGAGGGCAGGGGAGGACAAGAAGCATTTTTATCCCTTTTTTTCAGGTATCAAGTTGTCCCCAAAAAAGTGTAGGATATCAAGTTGAAAACCGACATAGTTGAGGGTATTAAGTTGTAATTAAGCCTTCTTCTAATCAAATTAAGCAATAACAAACCTTGGCCTGAGTACCTAAATTAAACCACTAATATAACATCAATTTAACTCCTGAAGTACTTATTTGGAGGGTCTTACTTTTAGTGGGTACCAGTAAGAGGATAGATGCAAATAGTTTCTTATTGAGTTTTAAGTAATTCTTATTCCTATTTGTCTTTTGAATATTCATAGTTAAAAAAGTGACTCACATTTATAAAGATGAGGACTTACTTTTGCTTAAGCCTCATTTCTGCTCTTTGAAGAGCAAGTAGATGCAAGTTTTTATGCCTTTTTATGCCTTCTACATGCACTAAGTTGAATTCGTGATTACAGCCAACCTCATGCAATTTATAGTAGCAGGAAATCTCCTTGGTCTCCCAGCTATTTCTGTTCCTGTAAGTTGGAAGCTTCTTTTGTATTTCTATTTGTTATATTTCCATATTCTCAACCAAAGATAAATGTTAAGCATTGCGGAGAGAAATGATCCGCATAAGCTCTTATCAGTCATTTGCATGTTTTTCTCATCATATCATGTATTTCTGTAGCTGCATTTCTCTGAAAATTTCCAAGATATACTCAAACATAGATAACACATTGTCTAATTTTATGAACCAATGACATGAGATAACTTTGAAGAGAGCAAATTTTTTTAACTAGGATGTTGCAATAAGCATGACCTCTAACAGACATGAACTTAAATTATGAGCTAGTGTATTTTATTTCAATAGTTTTTCCCTCTGCAACTACACCGCAAATATGCATAAATAGTTACACATTCCTCAGTTGATGTTTCCATCTGTCAACATACAGATTGGTCATGATAAAGAAGGGCTTCCTATAGGCTTACAACTAATAGGCCGGCCTTGGGGTGAGGCTAGTATCTTGCGTGTGGCTTCTGCATTGGAGGTATGGTCATCTTATTCCTAAACATGAACTTATTAAGATTTGTATGGTTTGCACTTGTTTAACCATTAACGTATTATAGATATATAAGCACCAAACTTCTGTCATGTCATGATAAAGCTGTAATTCATCTCTTTTAGCTTCTAAAGTTCACCTAAATAAGGAGGTGTTGTCTCTAATGGAGGGAGCTGGAGTTTTTATTAGGAAATGAACCTAGAAAGAATGTCTGAAATGGAGGTCGTAGCTTGGGCATGTAATTGGAAAGCTTCGTAGGGGAAGGAATGGAAGGGATGGGAGAAGGTGAGGCTGTCATTCAGAAGTAGGGTTGTCTTAGGGGATTAGTGAGACTCAAAAGATCAATAGATCTTGGGACTTAGGGTGGGGAGCTTACTTAGGGAAGGGATTTAGGGTAAATAACTCTCGCTGAATCCCCAAGGTGAATGACCCTAGGAAGACAAGGAGGAAGGAGAAGCCTTGTTTCACACATAAAATGCACTTCAATTTTTTACCTATAAAGATCATTATCGAATCTTACAACACTGTCTTCAATTTAAGAGTTACTGCACTGGTTGGTATCTCGAAAGAAGGCCAAGCTAGAAGAACCATCAAACCGAGGTCCATGAACTATAAAATTCATTATTGAGCCTGAAAAAGCTGGCTGAGTGGTCAATGAGCTAGTACTATAAAACTCTCATTATGTGAACATTGTCAAGTAGGATGTCCATGGAACTCTGTTCCGTACTGTAGTGATAAGGAAATCATGGCTTTACTAATTTTTATCTAGCTGAATATATGGATCCAACCATCCAATCGTGTGATACCTTTGAAATAGTTTATGGTCAAGTATGTCGCACATTCAAAATGTATGTCACATATTTCCAGTAGTAGACAACCTGGTCAAATCTACACATAGTTGGACATGGAGAGTATTTATTGTGGTCACACATGATAACAATTTAAGAAATTGCTTATTTGAAAATTATTTCCTTATCAGAAGGATTGGAATTGTTTACTCATTGCTAACATTTGTACACTCATTGCAAATCAAATGCACACGCTTGTGTGTCCGTTAACTTAATAATGTGATTTTGCTAAAACGTTTCTTAATTTCCAGTCTGTTAAGATGTAACTAAGATACTCGTCATGCCATCTCAAGTTCTTGTCTAACAGTATGTACACTATTCCATCCCTTTTGTCACTTGTATATGTATGTTACAATAAAAAATTGTTTATTACTTAATAATGTGACCTCATCACAAGAGCTTTAGAAACGAAGCAAGGCATTCAAACAGTAAGCATACCGTTCGGATATTACCTGTCAACTTGAGAAACTCCTACAATGCATCCCATGGACATTATATGTGGCACATACCAGATTGATCATCTCGTGTAGAAACCATAACAGCATTCATAAATAAGGTATAATCGTCTAACGTAATGCCCTGAGGATGCTCCAACCATGGTTCCACTGGCACCAAATCTAACATCCAAGGCAGCTTATGTTAAATTTTGTAACATCTTGTAGTAGGCATTTGTTACCAGCATTAACTTCATAGATAGGCAGTTATGGTAGTCTTTGTACACTAAAGTTTAAGATTCTTCTGTCTAGTTCCTAAGATACTTTTTTTCATCTTTCCAGGAACTATGTTCAGAGTATAGGAAGAGGCCTTCCACATTTTATGATATTCTCAAGGCAATATGAAGCACAGTGATCAGGTGCATTGGTTTTCTTTTGGAGCTTTCTTAGTAGGCTCATGCTTGTGCGGTCTGTTTCTTTTGGGGATATTGATGATATCTGAAGGGTTTTCAGTTTCCTTATCACAACTGTTGTGAGATGTACTCTACCTTTTGTATTCGCGTGGGCTTACCATACCATACGTATATTTGTGCAAGGAATATACAAAAACATAAATGTTATGTACTGATATGTCATAAATAAACATATAAATAGTTTATCTGAACTTCAAATGGCCTTCTGTAATGGGTGTGGATTTTTTTTTTTTTTTTTTTTTGGCACAAGAGACTTCAGACTAGCGAATAATTAGTCAGAAAGAGACGAGTAAAGCTGCAAAAGTACCGAGTCTCGCAATAAATACTGACTGGCAAATCCTCTGCAAGGAAGAGCATAACAAAAAGAAAAGGAAATCTTTGTTGGCCTTATTTGATGGATATGCAGGAAAAGAAATCAGATCTGGAATAAGAAAGAGACGATTACATTATGCACCCTGACTTTGATGATAAGTACAACAAGTGCAGCAACACTGAGCTTTGATGAGCGAAAGACTTGATATTTCCACCGCGAATGATTTTGGAACTCAGGGTTGAGCTTCCGTGCACTGTCCTAGTTTGATTGCACATAGAGGAAATTGTTATGGAAACTAGGGGGGGGGGGGGGGGGGGGGGGGGGGGGTACAAGTCGAAAGGTTAAACCACAGGTGGTATAACATCGGTAAAAAAAACCACTAATAGCTAGCTTTGAAGCTGCTGTGCTGAAAAGATAGCAGAACAGAGTTCTAAGAGAAGATATATAGCAATGAGATCTGATAAGTTTGCTGCCAGATCAGAATAATCGCATGTTGGGTGATAAAGATCACCGATGCTCAAGCGAGGTTCGACCGTCTTCGTCGATCCAGGTTCGAAAGAACTACTAGAACAGTTCGAAAGAGCTACTGTAACACGCTATTGTAAGTCACCACCCTTCCTTGGACAGAGGACTGAGCACCGGAAACAGTGGCACTCAGAACAAAAGGCACACGTCTCCTCTTTGTACTGATTTTTTTACACTGGCCTCGTTTGGTTCGCGGAATGGAAGGGAAAGGAAATCAATTCCTTGTCCTTTCCTTTGGGAAACTTTAATTCCTATTGATTTTCCTTTCCGATGTTTGGCAATGCCAAGAATTTGGAAAGGAAAGTGAATACTTCAATGTGGGAAAGTGATTCCTTCCTTGGATGGATGGAATCACTTTTCCTCCTAATTTTCCTTCCATTGGGAATCACTAGCGAAATCTCCGGGTTGGAAAAGGAAAGTGATTACTTTCCTATGTTTGGGTGTCCAAGGAATTGAGGAAAGGAAAGTGATTCCCAATGGAAGAAAAATTAGGGAAAAAAGTGATTCCATCCATCCAAGCAAGGAATCACTTTCCCACATTGAAGTATTCACTTTCCTTTCCAAATTCTTGGCATTGCCAAACATCGGAAAGGAAAATCAATGGGAATTAAAGTTTCCCAAAGGAAAGGAAATGACGAGGAATTGATTCCATTTCCCTTCCATTCCGCGAACCAAACGAGGCCTAAGCATAAAGTGCTTGAACAACTACTTAAATAGGGGCACAATCCCCTGAAAAGTAGTAACCATCTACTAAAGACTGGGCGGAATACTAGAAAGTAACTTCTTCATAAGTGGAACAATAGTAAACCCTAGTATGATTCGTTGATAAAGCTTGCCACAAGTTTTCCAGTATAACATAACAGGAAAATTGGAAAAAATTAAACAGGCTGAGGGGTTCTTATTGAATCCCTAAAAAGAGTACTATGTTGTTATAATACTTGAAAACAGAATTATCCCAACTATGCTAGAAGGGTTCTTCAATGTAGAAAATGTGGCAGGAAAGAGAAAATCTCAGAGCATCAACATGGAAAAGAATCTATTAATTCGATGTGCAGTTTTCCTCTGGGTGCTTCTCAGAGGCAACGTCACTGGGAAGATCAGAACCTTGGGGAATCTTTCCTGGATAATTAGTTGTTGGAGGATCTGAACCTATAACACTGCATAAAGTAAGGTTGTGGCAGGTTAGAAAAATTAGTGCTAAATAGCTCACACTGCATAAAGGTGGTTAGTTTCTCTCACCTTTTATCAATTAATACCATCGACCGGAGCTCGCAGTTGGCAAAGCTGTACAGAGCACATACATAGCCAAATAAGTACTTGTCATTGAAGGATATGTTTTTCATGCACTAACAGGGCTTAGCAGAATGCTACGAGTCCAATTAGAGGAATGATGCTTGATTAACAAGTTTCATAATTGATTATGCTACAATTTGTCGAAACTTGGCCTTTTATCTAATAAATGAGACGTAAAATCTATATAAGTTGGCTCTCATTTTATACGGAGAAAACCAAGAGAGATGTATCTGCAGTATCAAATACACTTGTCGTTCTCAAAATTGCCAATATCACATTCACATCATATCATATCCTCTATAAATAAATTATCCTAGCAACATATCACACTCTCTCTGATCATTAATGCTCAACCAACTAGTTTCTTGCACATCAATAGGGGTTTAAGACGGAGAGTATTAGTTAAGAGTATTAGTTATGTTAAGTATTAGTCTATTAGTATTTGGACTTTAGTCCCACATCGGGTAGAACCAATAAGGAGAGATTGACCCTCTCCTCTATATATATGTATTCACTCGTATCAATGAAACTATCCTATTATTTTTTTCCATATGATGCATCAAAGTGGATCTCAGGAAGGCATATGATACAATCAACAGAGCTTTTATCTGCCATATGATGAACTGTACCTGCTTCCACCCACATTGGGTAGAGCTTAGGCCATCTCCAATGGGGGTTTGTATCTCCCCTATTTCTATGGTAGAAATCCAATTTAGAAAAAACTTGCGATGTAGGATGAACCCTCATAGAAATTCTTCATCTCTCGTACCAATAAATTGATCCTTTTATTTGTTGCCATATAGGATAGAAATGGAGAACCATTGGAGGGTATTTTTTGTATGTGCAATTTCTATATAGAAACTCTACCAACTAGGATAGAAATTTAGTTAAAGTATAATGCCTAAGTAGGATAGAAACCCAATTTTAGAAATCACCATAGGAGATGGTCTTACAAGGATCTCTACACCATGACCCCTACTTTCTCTCTGATCATTAATGGTCAACCAACTAGTTTCTTGCATAGCAATAGGGATTTAAGACAGGGAGACCCCTTGTCCCCTATTTATTCACTTCGGCTATGGAGCACTTGACTAATCTCTTGGATATTGAGGAAGACAAAGACCACCTGGAGGCTCTTTAGAGTAATACTGAGCCAACTCTCTCTCATCTATGGCATGCAGATGAGAGAGAGTTGGAACATTAAAGAAGTGTTTGGGGAGTTGGACATTGGACTGGTCTCTCGTTGAGCAATGAGAAAAGCAGGATTTTCTGAGCAAATATTGCACGGGAAAAAGGGTTCTTAAGGAGATCATTCAAATAGAGGAGGTATCTGTTATCTTGATATGCCTTTGTCTATAAGAAGTCTCAACACCCAGGGATGTGCAAAACTGGTTGAGTCATGCAAAAGAAAGGTTGATGGATGGCAAGCTAGAACACTTTCCTTTGCAGGAAGAGTTGAGTTAATTAGTAGTCATTTCAGTAACTTGCAACTAATGGTTACAGATATTCTGCATTCCAAAAATAGTTATGAAGACAATATAGGAAGCTTATGCAATTTTCTGCTGGCACAATTCCATACATGCTATCAGTTGGGATGAGATTATTAAACCCAAAGATGGAGGGCTAGGCATCAGAAAACTGACTGAGATGGCTCAAGCTTTTTGCATGAAGAAAGTATGGAAGAAGCTTTTGGGATATGGCTGTTGACAATAATTCATCTACTACAAGCAAATTCTGAAGCATAGAGATGTTATTTTGCAATGTCTGGAGATTAAAATTGCTGATGGTAGAAGTACCTCTATTTGGTTTGACCCCCGGATGCCGCAGGGAAGAATAATTGACAGATTCGGGTGGAGTGTATACTCCATCATGAATGAAGACTTCGGAGTGGACAGAAAAATTGAGGATGGCAACTGGGATCCTACTGCATTGGACACCACACATCAGATTCATGACCAAATCAGAAGTATTGCATTTCACAGCACATTACAGTGAGATGCTTGGAATTGGAAGCTCAGAGTCCACGGAGATTTTAGAGCCTGGAGGTTCATTAGAGGGCATGATACCCGAGTTCCTTGGTGGAATACTGTTTGGTACAAAGGAGGTTGTCTAAAGATGAGTTGCTGCACTCATAGGGCAATCAGGGGAAGATTACTGACCAAGGACAGGTTACTAGGCTTTGGACTAGGGGTACCTACCATATGCTCTCTGTGTGAGGATGCAGATGAAACCATCAGCCACTTGTTCTTCAAATGCAGATACACTAAGAACATATGGGATGAGCATAGGAGAAGAATGAGGTTGCAAGGCAACAGAGATTATTCTCTACAGCAGGAAGAACAGGAACACATTAGTCAGTTCAAAGGTAAGGACCAGGAGGCTATAGTTGCAAGATATGCTCTCAATGTTTCATGATGGCACATTTGGCAAGAGAGGAACAGAAGAGTATTCCAGGCTGAAAAGATCAGGCATCAATGACTTATGAACAGAATTAGGACATCCGAGGACTTATGCAAAATCCTGCAAAAAACACCAAGATAAGTCGATCTTAGATAACTGGGGTATGTGCTACTAACTTGTAAAGTATGCCAAGAAGAAACGAGCACTGCCACTACTTGTAATATTGTTAGTTACCATCAATAAAACCATTTACCTGTTCAATATATATATATATATATATATATATATATATATATATATATATATATATATGGCTCCTCCAGGCGATTTGGGCGATCGAGTCGGGTCGGCTAGGGTTCCTCCCCCGCGGCCGCCTGATCCACTTGCCGGCGGGGGGAGGACCTCCGGGAAGAAGGCAGAGTAGAGTGTTGGGAGTGTACGTCTCCGGGAAGGGAATTGGGGACATCATCACGGTGCTCCGGGATAGCAGGGGTCGAGGGCAGGACTGGTTCCGGACCGCCAGAGTTCGTCTGGCTGCTTCAGTCTGGCATGTATGGCGGGAACGAAATCGTCGGATATTTGAGGGGCTGGTCACCCCTCCGGTAGGCATTCTCCATAACATCGATTTTGATGTAAATGCTATGGAAAATTGATGAGTGGGAGTCCTACTTTGATTGTATGTTGTAAGATTATTGCTTTACTTTTGGAATAAAATTTACCCTTTTTTCAATATATATATATATATATATATATATATATATATATATATATATAATAGAAGCAAAACGGCTCGATGCTTGCGAACGGCTCCCCGAGTTCCGCTAGGGCTTCAGCCCTAACGACGATCGTGCCCCCCCCCCCCCCCCCCCCCACGGCCCCCGGACCCGCTCGCCGGGGGGGGGGGGAGGGGGGGTGGGGGAGGAAGCCAGCAAGGGAGGGGGGGCGGCCCCCCCGGGCGGCGGCGGCAGCTTCTCGGGCGGCAGGGGGCCGGGCGAATGGGCTGGGGGGCCGGGCGAATGGGCCGGGGATGTCGTCGGGGGGGACGGGCGACCCTCCCCACGTGGAGGCGGAGGGCCGGGCACCCCTAAAGGCGGCAGCGGCTGCTGTCACGACGGCGGGAGGCACGGCAGGGGGTGCGGGTGCGGAACGGGGTGGGTCGGGCGAACCCTCCAAAGGTGGTGGGTCGAAGTTCAGCCCTTTGGGTGTCAACAATGCTACGATGTTCGAATTTGGATCTGGCTTTGGATCTCGAGATGGACAGGACGAGGATGGAGGCTGGACGACGGTGACGAGGCGTCACTCTCGAGGGAGAAGAGGGGTCCAAACCCAAGCTATGGGCCGGACGGGACATGGTAGGAACGGAACTAGGCCGTCTGTACCCCGACGAGTGGGGGGTGAACCGGGACGTACAGAAACTGGATGGAGACCCAAGGCGACGGCGGCTGAGAAAGGGGAAGGTATTGCGGAGGTAGCCGGGAGTCAGGGTCCGGAGTCCCCTGGGACCTCTGTCCGCACGATCACAGGCGGGCCGAGTCCTAAATCTTGGAAGGACGTTTGTATGCCGGCGGAGACCAAGAACCCGACGTCGATGGAGTATGTGCCACCGAAGAAGGTGGGTGGAGGCCTCCGGGCTTATTTTCCAGCAGAGGAGATTGCTGAGGTAACTAACTTCTGGAAGAACACACTGGTAATGTATGTGCTGGAGAGTAAACCATTTTACGGCCAGATACGGGGATATGCAGAACGGGTATGGCGGCCAAAGGAGAGCATGAAGATCTTCTCCAGGGAGAATGGGTTCTATTTTGTGAAGTTCGGTCCGACGGAGGATGTAACCAGAATTATTCAAGGTGGGCCCTGGTCCTTTGACGGGAGACTCATTATCCTGAAGGAGTGGACTCCGGAGTTGAAATGTGAGAAGGAGGTTCTCAACGCAATTCCTATCTGGATTCGCTTTCCTGAGTTCCCAGTGAAATACTGGAGCATTTCCCTACTCATGAGATTAGCTAGTTTGGTTGGTAGGCCGATCAAGGCGGATGATGCTACGGCTATCCGCAGTAGACTGATGTATGCCAGGATATTTGTGGAGATAAAGGCTGGAACGGAGCTTCCGAGCCTTCTGGAATACGAGATGGCGTCCGAGGAGGTTCTAACTCAGACTGTGGAATATGATTGGGTCCCCCCAACGTGCTCCCTATGTAAGTGTTTTGGCCACGTGTCTAGTGCCTGCACTTCTAGAGGGAAGGAGACTGCTGGGCCCGCGGTAGCACTGATGGAGGTGGTGGAGCCGGAGAAGGCGCCCAGCTCCAACCTCGGAGCGGGGTTGGCATGCAGCCAGGCGGAGGAGGGCACTATGATAGAGGTTGTCATGAGGCCGGAGACAGACACCCAGACGAGTCAGGAGAGTCCGCAGGGCGTGATAGTTCCGTTCAGGCACCAGAGGAATATGGTGACCAGGGGTATGACTACCCTTGGTAGCAGTCAGGATGGTATGGAGGTTCATGTGGTGGAGAAGGTATATTGCAGGAAGAGGCATGCACTTTCTCCGCGGGAAGATGATCAGACCGAGGCCAACCCGGATTGGACCTTTACACTCTCCAGGATTCAGGCTCACCTTGCCCTCACCTCAGGTAGGGGGGAGGATCTAGATTTGATGGACGAGGCACTTCCCCCGGGTGTCAGTCCAGGTGTTGTCCAGGGGGACCCCACATTAATTAATTAATATCGGGTGTTCCATTGGGAGATAGAAGGAGATTGGTGGAGTGCTGAAGCGTGAGAAGTGTGACATCTCTATTCTGCTTGAGACGAAGATTAGAGGGGCGACGATGCTATCTCGCAGGACTCCTGCTAATTGGGCCCATATTCATAACCTAGATCTTTGTGATATGGCAAGGATCTGGGTTCGGTGGAACAGGGATAGTTGGGAGGGGGATCAGGTACTGAAGACTGAGCAACTTATTGGCATCTCATTTGTAAATAAAGGAGGATTCCGCTTCATCCTGGGTGCGGTCTATGGGCACAATGATAGGCGGCTTCGTGAGTCCCTGTGGGAGGACATTGTGCGTGTAGGACGTATGACGGAGCATCTGCATCTTCCTTTGCTACTTATGGGGGACTTCAATGTCATGCTGCACCGGCATGATTAGGTGGGAGGACGTCCGGTGCCTGACCAGATCTTATACGACTTCCAGAGGTGTCTCCTCCTGTCGGGGCTGAGGGGGCTGGAGAGGGCTGGACACATATGGACCTGGCACAATAAGGCGGTCCACAACAGGATTGCCTGTCAGCTTTATAGGGCTCTAGGAAACAGTGAATGGTTTTGCTGCTTCCCTAATTCTGTGGCGGAGGGGCTTGCAGCAGGGACCAGTGACCACTCCCCTATCCGGGTAGGCTTCTCGGTGAGGCCCACTTGGAAGGCTCAGCCGTTTCGGTACAACAATAGCTGGTACCTATCTGCTGGTTATGAGGAGGTGGTTATGGGGGGTTGCAGCACTCTCAGGAGGGTACGGCTCAGTTTCGTATGGTTCACAAACTCAAACAGGCTAAAAAATCCATTCGGAACTAGGTAAAGACGATGCCGCGGTCTTCCCTGAAGGATAAGGAGGCCGAGCTACGGGAGGTTCAGGGAGCTTTACAAGTAGATATGTTGAGCGAGGAGTTGACGGCTAGGGAGAAGGACCTGATTTCGGAGGTCAATATCCTGAGGCTCCAGCAGGAGATCAGTGCGGCTCAGAGGGCCGAGTGTTCATGGCTCAAGGATGGGGACCGGTGCACCAGGTTCTTCTACGATGTGATCCGGACCAGACAGCACCGGAACAGCATACCCAGGCTTCTCAATGGCGAGGGCAGGCTTGTCGGCGATCCGGTAGGGATTCAGGAGGAGGCAGTCAGATTTTATTCAGACTTGTATCAGCAGACTGATTATCCCACCTTGTTCCCTGAGCTTGTCACGAAGAGGCTGGTGACGCCAAATGGAAATATCTTGTTGTTGGCCCCTGTGAGATTGGAGGAGGTGGAGGCTATTGTGATGAATGCGGATCCCATTAAGGCTCCGGGACCGGACGGTTTCTCTAGTGGGTTCTTTAGGCGACACTGGGGTGTGCTTAAATACCCAGTTCTGGAGGCGGTACAGGAGTTTTTCTTGGAAGGGAAGTTGCTGAAGGAGTTGAACCACACTTTCTTGACCCTGGTCCCGAAAAAAAAGAGGACGCGACATCCCTCGTCGACTTCCGGCCTATTGCGTGTTGTAATTATCTGTATAAGATAATTACCCACCTTATGTGCCGGCGCATGGAGGGGATTATGCAGGGTCTGGTATCTCGGAATCAGGCGGCTTTCATCAAGGGTCGCTCAATTGCTGAGCACAGTCTGCTTGCTCATGAGATGGTCAGAGATTTCAACAAGCCAGGGGGGATGCAGGCCTGTGCGAAGCTGGATCTGAGGAAAGCATACGACACTGTCAACAGAGACTTCCTTTGCCACCTTATGCTAGCCATGAGGTTTGACGAGGTGTGGGTAGCGAGGGTGAGGGAATGCATCTGCTCCCCCACTTTTTTAGTTCTCATCCAGGGTACTCCTTATGGTTTCTTCAGGAGCAACAGGGGACTTCGACAGGGGGATCCCCTCTCCCCGTATCTGTTCACTCTGGTGATGGAGTACTTCACTTGCCTGATGGACCTGACGGTGCATAGTAGGAAGATTGTCCCTCTCTTCAGGCTGGTAAATCCGGTAGTATCCCACTTGATTTATGCTGACGACCTCTTGGTGCTTCTTCAGCTTTCTATGCGGGAGATGCGTGCGCTTTCAGATATTATAGAGGAGTTTGGACGGTTGTCTGGGCTTCATCTGAATAGGGAGAAGAGCAGAGTTTACTTCAGCTCGACTTGCTCACTCAAGGAGGAAAGGGCTTTTGCGCTGGGAGTGGAGAAAGGTGAGCTACCGGTTAAGTATCTGGGGGTACCTTTGACAGTGAGTTATGCTAGGGATCAAGATTGCCACAGCCTGGTGGAGTTTACCCAAAGGAGAGTGGAAGGCTGGCAGGCAGCTGGACTATCTTTTGGGGGTCGCATTGAGCTAGTGAGGTCGGTCATTTCGGACATTGCTATGTTCTGGTTGCAGTCGATAAAAATTTCGGTGGCCACCATCTGGAAGGTGGAGAGCATATGCGCCAATTTTATCTGGCGAGGAGGTATGCATGCGATAGCCTGGGAGCCTCTGCCGACCTAGGGAGGAAGGAGGAGTGTGGTTGAGACCACTTCTTGCAGTTAGGGAGGCCTCTGGGGTGAAGATAGCTTGGCAGTTTATCAAAGACGGTTCTCTTTGGACAGATTGGATGGCTAGCAGATACTTGAGGCGGACTAATTTCTGGTCCTGTAGGATTGATAACAATTTCTATGTTCCTTTTAAGGCTATTCTTAGATGCAGATCGGTTCTTCAGTCCACTATATGCAGGATCATGAAAGATGGGGCTAATACCGATCTTTGGCTCGACCCGTGGATGGGTAATGGTTCCCTCCTGGAGACCTTGGGTGCACAGATGGACAGAGAGGCGAGTAGAGGGCTGAAGTGCAATCTGATTATCAGGGATGGAATCTGGAGGCCTGAGGACTATCGGTACACTGCTCAGTTTGGAGAGGAGATTCGCCAGATCACCATTAATGCTAGCCAGCATGCAGATTCCTGGAGTTGGGCTGCTCCTGGGGCGGATGGTTGGGCAGGTCCCTTCCACTTCAAGAGTTGTTACAATCTGGTCAGGACCCCTCATGACAGGATTGCGGAGTTCGATTTTATCTGGAAAAAAGAGATTGTCCGGAAAATGCAGCTATGTGCATACAAGCTGCTGCTTGGCAGGTTGATGACGAGGGACAGGCTCATCAGGTTTGGGGTGCAGATTCCAGACCCGAAGTGCGTACTATGTTCAGCGGAGGCTGAATCTATTGGCCACCTATTCTTTGAGTGTCCGGTGACTTGGCATATCTGGTCAGAGCAATGCACGAGGTCGCTGGAAGGTGTTGGCAGGACTAGAGATATACGGGGGATCCTCACTTGGATTAGGGATCGCCGAGATATGGAGCTTGGTTGGGCTAGGATGGCCAGAGTTCGACTTGCAGCATTAGTTTGGCACGTCTGGAGGGAGCGTAACAGACGTATATTTGAGGGACTGATTATCCCTTCCGTTGGAATTCTAAATAATTTAGAATTCGATGTATCTGTAGTGGGCCCTTAACCGGGGTGGGAGAGATGTGAGATTGTGTACTGTAATACTTTTACTGAGCTTTGCGAGGAATAAAATTTACCCTTATTCCAAAAAATATATATATATATAAATAAATATAAATAAATAAATAAATAAAATTATATATATAAATAAATATAAATAAATAAATAAATAAAATTATATATATATATATATATATATATATATATATATATATATATATGGTGATGGAGTACTTCACTTGTATGATGGAGCTGGATGTGCATAGTAGGAAGATTGTTCCTCTGTTTAGGCTGGTCAAGCCGGTGGTGTCACACTTGATCTATGCTGACGACCTCTTGGTATTCCTGCATCCATCTATGAGGGGGATGAGGGTGCTTTCAGATAGTATGGAGGAGTTTGGGAGGTTGTCCGGTCTTCAGCTGAATAGGTAGAAGAGCAGTGTTTATTTCAGCTCTCAGTGCACCCTCAAGGAGGAAAGGGCCCTTGCTCTGGGAGTGGAGAAAGAAGAGTTACCGGTGAAGTATCTGGGGGTTCCGTTGACGGTCAATTATGCTAGAGATCAGGATTGTCACAGCCTGGTGAATTTTGTCCAAAGGAAAGTGGAAGGCTGGCAGGCAGCTGGACTATCTTTTGGTGGCCGTATTGAGCTGGTGAGGTCTGTTATTTCTGGCATCGCTATGTTCTGGTTGCAGTCGATTCAGATTCCGGTAGCTACCATAAGGAAGGTGGAGACCATTTGTGCAAATTTCATCTGGAGAGGAGGTATGCATGCGATCGCTTGGGAACAACTCTGTCGGACCCGGGAGGAAGGAGGAGTGGGGTTGCGACCTCTTCGGGCGATTAGGGAGACATCTGGGGTGAGGATGGCGTGGCAGTTCATCAAGGGAGGTTCCCTTTGGGCAGAGTGGCTGGCTAGCAGATATTTGCGGCGGACGAATTTCTGGACATGCAGGATTGATAACAATTTCTCGGTCTCATTTAAGGCTATCCTTAGGTGCAGACCGCTTCTACAGTCCGCTATATGCAGGATTATGAAAGATGGGACTAACACTGATCTCTGGCTCGACCCGTGGATGGATAATGGTTCCCTTCTGGAGATCTTGGGTGCACAGATGGACAGAGAGGCGAGCAGGAGGTAAAATGTAGTCGGATCATCAGGGATGGAATCTGGAGGCCTGAGGAGTATTCATTCACGGCTCAGTTTGGAGAGGCGATTCGTCAGATCACTATTGATACTAGCCAGCTTGCGGACTCCTGGAGATGGGTTGACCCTGGTTCGATTGGAGGGTCAGGAATATTCAGTTTTAAAAGTTGCTACAATCTGGTTCGGACTCCACATGACAGGATTGCGGAGTATGACTTTATCTGGACGAAGGAAATTGCTCGCAAAATACAGCTTTGCTCATACAGACTCCTAGGCAGGTTGATGACGAGGGACAGACTTCTCAGATTTGGGATGCAGATTCCAGATCCGAAGTGTGTACTCTGTACGGGTGATGCCGAATCTATGGGCCACCTATTCTTTGAGTGTCCGATGACTTGGCACATCTGGTCTAAGCAGTGCATGCGATCGATGGGTGGAGTTGGCAGTGCCAGAGATATACGGGGGATCCTCAGCTGGATCAGAGATCGCCGAGGCATAGACCCTGGTTGGGCCAAGATTGCTAGAGTTAGACTTGCAGCATCAGTTTGGCATGTCTGGAGGGAGCTTAATAGGCGTATCTTTGAGTGACTGGCTACTCCGCCAGTAGGAATTCTACATAATATAGAATTCGATGTATCTGTAATGGCCCCTTAACTGGGGAGGGAGAGATGTGAGAATAGTGTATTGTAATACCTTTATTGCGATTTGCGTGGAATAAAAATTTATCCTTATTCCAAATATATATATATATATATATAATCAATGATATGTTGGATGCCCACTTGCGACGTGCTTAATCCTTCAAATATATGTCGGTTTCCTTCTCTCCAGGTATGCCAAACAGCCGCCGTCAGCCTCATGCATGCTTCTCAACACCACTCTGCTCCCCGTCCTCGAAGATTGGAGATGAAGTCCAACTGGGTTCTGAGATCTTTAGCTCAAGTTACTGTATATTCAGTATTTGTCTTTGCGTGGGCCAAGTATCCCATGTAAAGGGACATGTAAAATATAAATGATTAAATGTTTCTCCCTCATGGTGACATAGCATACATCCTTGCCCATGTATCTGTATACCAAACCTGGTTAATCTGTCCAAGGTTAATAGTCTACCTTTCATAGCTTTGTACATTTGGTATTGCATTTTGGAGGCAACACCCTTCATCCAAATAAAGTCTGCTAGCAGGATAGGATGATATCGTGGACGGAATTGATCATATGCTACATGAAACTCGAACTTTTCTGATGCCGATCCCTCCCAAATCCAGGTGTCTTCCTCCCTCGAGAGATCAATGCCGACCCTACTAAATTTCCTCCATCATCAGCCTGCCCACCAGATGTGTCGACAAGCTCCATCTGCCGTTGTCAATCAGGCAACTAACTAGCTCCTGCCGACCCATAACAGCGTAAGTTTGCCACCCCAAGTTGTGAATTGGACTCTCGTGGCTTATCCAGGGGTCAAACCACAAGTTGGTTTGCAAACTGCTGCTAAGAATGCGGGTTATGACTGATCTCAGTTTCAATCTATATTGACAGAAGCAAAAAGGAGTTCTAATTGTTTAACAATATCACGTGATAAACACAATAGCTCAAATTATCAAGTATTCTATAAATTAGTTCAGTCACTTGTTTGAATCCTTTCCTTCCATTTAGCTTTTTATTAAGGGTCATGTTCTATTAAGGGTGACAAAACCAATATCCTTCTTTAAAACTTCGGTCCATGTTCATTAGGTCTACCTCTAATCCTAACGGTTCCTTTAACAGCTATCTTACCGCTACTCCTTATTGGAGCATCTATTGGTCTGCGTTGCACATTTTTATACCACCTAAGATTGATTTTCTCTCACCTTGTCATCAATTAGCGCCATGTCTTACTTCCCGTGAATACGCTCAATTCTTATCTTACCACACATGTATCTTACCATCCTCATTTCAGCTACACTAAGTTATGGACATATGTTTCTTAATTGCCCAACACTTTAATCCATATAGCATGTTTGGTCTTAAAGCAAATTCATAGAAATTTCCTTTCAACTAGGATTTTTCTTTCTTCAAAGGTATCATGCAATCACAAAGTACTTCAAATAGCACTCCTCCATTTCAACCATCTTCCTTTAATTATATGCATGACATCATTCTCAATCTCATTCATCATGAGCGATCACAAAGTACTTCAAAAGCACTCTTCCATTTCAACAATCTTTCTTTAATTATATGCACGAGATCCTTCTCAATCTCTTCATCATGATGAATGATTGATCCTAAATATTGAAAACTACCCCTCCTAGATATCTCCTCCACCTATTTTGCAGGGAATAGGTTCCCTACATTTGTGACAAAATTGTATTCCCAGGAATTAAAGCGGTAAAAAGTTTTTATAACACGAAACAAGCATAGTAAAAAAAAAGTTCCCTGCACCAAACACACCCTTAGTGACAATAAATGATATTTTGAAGCAAACAGAAGCAATCGAAGATTATTTCAATGTACTTTCTAAGTGAATTGTATACAAATGGAGACAGGGATATATGCTGGCAGTAAAGTTGACTTACTGTTTGCTGATTTCATCTTTGACAGAAGGATGACAACCATTTCCAAACTGTTGTAAAGTGTGAAACAAAAATCCACTATGGGTAACAATAGCAATTTCCTTCTCTTTCCGTGACCACAACCTGAAAATTGAAGTGCTACTCATTATATCTTTGTGTGGGACTAACATATTTTTATCAAGAATAGGATAAGATATGTTGAACTAAAGACTGAATTTGAACAAGAACCAAAAGGTAAAATACCATAGATGTATTTTCTGTTCCCAATCCTTGTTGCAACTATCTGAGTTCAATAAAGGGTTAACATCTGTGATTATTATCAAATAACAGATATGTCTCCATCTTCTACTGCCACAGTTGGACTACCTTACTGAATTATGTAACATAATTTATGAATGGAGCTTAACATATGCTAGGCACTTTCGTTCTTTATTGTCTTTCTTTTCTCTTTTAGCCCAGGAAGTTGGGAAATTATTCTGATTTAAAATGGGGCCTATAGATGATGGATTCCACTCGGCCTATCAAATGTTGACTTCTTCCATTAATATAAAATACACTGTACATAATACACATGATCGCTGGAACGATTTCTAAGTCCCTAAGGTCTCTTATGCTTATCATGTTATATGATATAGAAACACTTTCACAGTTCCAATGAAGATTTTACCAGTCAATAAATTTCGATCCTCTAGCTGCAACATCATTGTTTGGCTCTCTTACATCAGCTTTCCATAAAACATCTTCATTATTTTCTATCTGAAGATAAGAAAAAGATTATCCACTATGCTTCTAAGAACTGAATTTCATTATAACTTCAGAAAAGGATACTGAAATACATAGATTACTATACAAGAAGATTGTAATGAGATACAAACCAGTGAAAAATCAATTGCAGGAAAAAGAGACTCATATTCCCTTATACTTCTCCGCTTATCACAAGGGTGAACTCCCTAAAGTCAAAAAAGAATAATTAAATTAATTAATTAAACTGTTAAATGAGTATAGAAAGAGAATCTTCACACAAGAATGCCAAAAGGAAATAGAATCAAATAAGAAGGTAAGAAAGGTGGAGTTATAAATTTACAAGCTAGGATGCAAGTTACTATCACATGCAATCATGCATACATACATGTATAAGGTGGCTAAATCACCTTTATATAAATCCATTGAAGAAACTCCTTAAAGAACAAGCGCATTGATATTCTTGAGCTGGGTTGAAAGTATGCATACTATTTAGACAAAAGTGGGACAAATCATGTGTAAGGTGGACACACATGCAAGCACACAAACTCGCAGATATTTTTGTGCACACATGTATGCGTTAGTGAAGTGGATAAATCACCTTTATATAAATTCATAATAACTCAATAAAGAAAAGGCACAGCTGATATCCATCAGCCGTGATGCAAGTATGCACTGTTTAGACAAAGGAGGGACAAATCATGTCCCACTAAATCCATAACAATTTGATCAAAGAAAAGCATATTCATATCCATCAGCTAGGGTGCAAGTCACCATTAAAAAGAAGGGAAAAACATTACAACAAAGTCAAGATGGTAGTAACATGATTACCCTATTAACACATGAAATGAAACTGATCCAACCTGAAAAGTTTATCACTGCACAGTAACCATTTTAGGCAAGATTGTACAACACAAAGAAAAGAGCAAAAATGTGAAACTTAGAACTAGATGAGATGAACTGATAATGCTTTCATGACAATAGCATAATGAGAAGAATAGACGAAAAAGTGATAACACCATGTCTTAGTAATCTGAGTTCGCATATACATTAAGCATAACATAAAGAAATACCAAATGTTCTCGACAAAGTTCAACTGCTATGATAGGAGGACAGTTCGAGCTTGAAATTGCAAAATGACCACTATTCCCAGCATTTTCCACCATTAAAGGGGGCACGCTAGACCCATCCAAGTGGCTCTCGCCTCCAAAGACACCAACTGCTGTTTGCATTGTTCTGTAGAACAAATTGTACATAAGAAAACGACCATAGCATGTGCTTTGAATATTTAATCCCAAGAAATTGTCTAAATTAACTGACTTTCAAAAAATTGCATAGGTAATGATGTCACCATAGAAGTTCCAAAAACCACTTACACAACCTTTTTTGCGGTTGAGATTTTATGCATTGAACTTAAAATGAAAAGATCCAGTTAGAGAATTAAGGAGACACTAACATTCTGCAAAAGCAACCAGTTCTATAATGGACACAGGAAAAAGATGCTCAACTCAAAAATATTTTCCTACCTAACATGAAAGACCAATCATTTACCATGGAACAATGATAACAAGTAAAAATACCATATGCAAGCAAAAAGAATTCATAAACACCTTTGAACATCTTCCAATTTAGATGTTGACAACTAAAGAATGAATCAGTTAGTTGGCAAGTGAGTTTTAAAGTAATTGGGATTGTCATTCCACCACTCTTTGATGTAAATGTGTCATAGAGACGAATGCAATTTCCTATAGTAAATTATATCATCTTACCTCTTCGTCTAGACTTTTAGTCTAGTAGAACTTGGAAGGTGCCCTTGATTGCATGAGCTTAAACAACAATCCAAAATGTAGGTCTATCTACCTGCCAACTAGCCATAATAGCATGTTGCTCTCATGCTCATAGTTACTTGTCTAGGAATTTGGTACCAAGATAGGGGTTGATGACAGGTCGACATCCGGTCATAAAACTTTGTCAAATCATGCATGGAGCTTGCTAATTCTCCACAACGGATCCCATTATGATGGAAAAAAGCTTAGATAATGATGAGTATTGTTAAGAAATTAGTGTTGTTACGTAATATCTAAATAAGTATGGACCTATATGTAAATGTAATATTCTTATTCCTGTATATATGAGTCCAAACCCTTATATGAGAGTTGAGGTGTTACATTACTCTCTTTTTCAACCCTAATCCTAGTCGGCTAGCCCCCCCCCCCCCCCCCCCCCCCCCCCGCTCTGCCCCCGTGCTGCTCCACCCCCTGCCCCCTATCCCCAACGTTGTCGCTGCTCGCCTTCTCCTCGCCCACCGCTTCCCACCTCCTCCTTGCCCGCTGACCCCAACCCCAGAACCTAACCCGATACCCCCTCTAGCCACAAGGTTCTAAACGGCGGCAAACAGGTGTGCGGCGGAGAGGATCCGTCTACCGCTTAGGCGCTGCCTAGGTGCTTGATATATTTTAGAGATGTTTACCATTTTAACGCTATTTTTTTAATATAACATGCAAATTTTAAGGGTGTTTTATGCATACCTAAGTTGTAGAACAAATATTTATGAAGTTTTAGTATTGTAAAAGTGAATCATAGGTCCATAATACTTGCAAAACTGTTTGTCCGAAACACCTAGTCAGGTATTGCTCCGCCTAGGCGCCCGCTTCACCTTCGCCACCGCTGTCAAACCTCCTCTGACCGCCTACTCCACCGCTTATGGCAAAAGCGGTGCGGAGAGCGGACGTCTAGTGCCTAGGCGTCGCTTACATTGCCGCCTCAACCGCCATTTAGAACACTTCCCGCCACCCTAGAACCCTAACCCACTAGCGCCCCTGTAGGAACGATATAGTAAAGCGTAATACTCTAGAGGGGGGGTGAATAGAGTTGGCAGCGGAATAATGCTAATTAAAAAATGTTAGCAACACAATCACAGTATATAATCACAGTTGAAATAATGTAAAGGCAGAGTTCAGAAAGCAAACGCAAAGACAGCGATGTATACTGGTATCCCTCTGTTGAGGACTAATCCAGTCGGTAGAACTCTTGCTACCAGTTGAATCCACTATAGGAAAAACCGCAAGTTTTCTTACGAAGTCCTTGCAACTTCTACAACGCGAGCTTTGATACGAAGAACTCGTCCAACTTCAAATGTGAAGAGGTATTCTTCAATCAAGCCTTCTGATTACAATCTCTCAGAAACTTCTAGACCGTACCGTACTGGCAAATCGACTAGAGGATTGTAACTGGCTTGGGATCTGAAAATGAAAGCTCTAGAAAACTCTTTGGAAGGCAGAAAGCTTTTTAGATAGAGAGAAGATTGAAAGTGAATGAGTGAATTGAAATGATCGAAATCCATCTCTATTTATAGGAATTCCAAAGGGAGAACTCTGTCAGAATTCGGGCAAAATTCGGACAGAACTCGATGAGCAAATCTCGGTCAAATCCGCAACTGCAGGAGGACCAAGTTCCAGAGAATTCAAAAATCAAACGGCCACCAACCGAACTCTGGCCGAACTCTGGCCGAGTTCTGTCAGGGTTAGGTTAGGGTTTTAAAATAGATTTTTGGTGATTTTTGAAAATCTTTTTGAAAACCTTTTTGTAAACATTTTGATAGGTCATTTTAAAAACATTTTGAACTATTTTGGGGATAGCCTATTTGCCAGTACGACTCGGTGTACAACGTATTCCTAGACTCAAATAAAGTGAAAAATTACATTGCATAGGAAGTACAGACTCAAGTAGGCAAACAGATCTTCAGTCTTGAACGGAGTGAATATCCAATCTTGCTTATGTCCAAGAAGCTGAGATGTCCCAACAAGCTTCGTATATCCAGACAGAGTTTTGATCAATTATTAAAATCAGGTTGACCATATGACCAATGGGCCAACAATCTCCCCCATTTTGATAATTGACAAACTATGAATGATATAACATTAAGCTTGTTCAAGCTTGTTCAAAAATATCAAAAAGTAGAAATTGTTCATAACCTGTATTTAACTCAAAAAAAATGTTAGATCATTTTTAATTTTCTCCCCCTTTGTCACTTAGCAAAATAATTGCACAAGAGAAGGCTCCCCCGCAGTAAATGCAGAAGACTCCCCCGCAATTAATGCATAAGGAACAAATAGTGAGAAAACATAATAAATAAAACATAAAGAGTAGATATATATCATCACAGGCATATAAAGTTTATACAGATTATCATTACATGCATGCTATTGTCTCTAAAGAAAATTATAACAGGCATGCTATTGTTTCAAAAGAATAAAAGAAATCTCAGGCATGCTATTTCACAGGCAGTTTGTAATGAAGAAGCAGTATAAAGAGATAGTGCTAAACAAAATGCTGAAATAAACTGAGATGTCATAAATGAAACATAATAAGCATGTCCATGAAGATAAAAAAATACTGAAAGCATACTTCAAAGTACTGATAAGAACTAAAAAAAATGATAAAAACTTGGAATGTCGGAGCATTTCCAAGTGCATCATAAAATATCACTCAAAATTATATAGTCACATCTACTCATCATCATCCTCATCAGTATGATGACCAGCAGCTCATTTCAAGTATTTAATTCAAAGATTAGTTATTTTAGCCTTCAAATAACATAATTAATAATATTTTATGAATTAAATGTCTTTACAAAGCGACTGTCTCAGATTAGCTGTAGGAGTACTGTCCCAGCTGGCGGAGGTTCACCGGGGAACTCTTAAATACAGCTTCGCTTCAACCGTAGTTGTGGTGACAGACAGACTCTTTATTAGCTTGTCTCTAACACAGTTTTGCATAATGATATATAATCATAAAATAAAATCAATTAATATTACTGACGTCCAAAATTCCTAATTCTCGACGTAAATAATTGAAACGATCTTCCGCTAGAGGTTTAGTGAAGATGTCAGCTAATTGATTTTCAGTATCTATGTACACAAGGTTTATATCTCCATTTTGATGATGATCTCTAAGAAAATGATGCCGAATCTCGATATGTTTAGTACGAGAGTGACATACAAGATTCTTAGTCAAATTAATAGTGCTCGTATTATTACAGAAAATGAGAATATGTGTAAAAAATAAATCAAAGTCTTCTAGGGTTTGTTTCATCCACAAAATCTGAGCACAACAACGTCCTGCGGCGATGTACTCAGCCTCTGTTGTTGATAAGGCTACAGAATTTTGTTTTTTACTAAACCAAGAGACTAGAACCTTGCCTAAAAAATGACATGTGCCACTAGTACTTTTTCTATCAACCTTGCATCCAGCAAAATCTGCATCCGAATAACCAATAAGGTCAAAGGATTTAGTTTTGGGATACCACAAGCCAACAGAAGAAGTGCCCTTAAGGTATCGGAAGATACGCTTAACTGCGGTCAGATGTGATCCCTTTGGGTTAGCTTGAAAACGTGCACACAGGCAAACACTAAACATTATATCTGGACGACTAGCAGTTAAATAAAGTAAACTACCAATCATACCTCGATACTTACGTGTGTCGACTGGCTTGCCTTGTTCGTCAGAATCAAGCTTTGTTGAAGTTGCCATCGGAGTGCCAATAGGTTTGACATTGTCCAGATCGAACTTTTTTAGCAAATCTTTTGTGTACTTGGCTTGATTAATGAACGTCACATTGTCGGTTTGTTTGATTTGCAATCCGAGAAAGAACTTCAGCTCTCCCATCATGCTCATCTCAAACTCATTCTGCATACACTCTTCGGTAGACTCTGTAGGTAGCTGGTTCCTGGATCTCCTCTAGGGGGTTCAGCTAGTGCAGAGCTTGGTTCAGGTTCAGCTGATGTTGAACTTGATGTAGGCAGATCTTCATCACTATCATCGTGAGTCATTTGGTTCATTTCATCAAAAGTGACGTTGATTGATTCTTCGATGATCATGGTACGTTTGTTGAAGACTCTGTACCCTTTGCTCTTGGCCGCATAACCTAGAAATATACCTTCATCGACCTTTTCGTCAAACTTTCCCAAGTTGTCTTTAGTATTAAGAATAAAGCACTTACAGCCAAAAATCTTAAAGTATGAAACTGAAGGAATTCTATCAAACCATAACTCAAATGGAGTCTTCTTCGATTTGGGTCGAATTAGAACTCTATTGAGCACAAAGCAAGCTGTATTGACAGCTTCAGCCCAGAAGTATTTGGGTAGGCTAAATTGATTTAACATCACTCTGGCCATTTCGGTTAGAGTTCTGTTCTTACGTTCCACAACTCCATTTTGTTGTGGAGTTCTAGGGCAGGAGAACTCGTGTATGAAACCGTGTGTGTCACAAAATTGCTCGAAATCAGCATTCTCGAATTCACCTCCATGATCACTTCTAATTCGAGTGATCATGTAACCTTTTTCATTTTGTACTTTCTTGCAAAAGGCGACAAATTCGGATAATGCGTCATTCTTGCGTGTCAAGAAATATACCCACGTGTATCTAGAAAAATCATCTACAATAACAAATGCATATAATTTACCTCCGAGGCTAGCAACTCTGCTAGGACCGAATAAATCCATGTGTAGCAATTGTAGAGGTCTAGTAGTACATACTGTGTTTACAGACTTGAATGTGGATCTGGTAGCCTTGTTCTTTTCACATTGGCTGCATACCGAATCCTTCTTGAATGTTATGTCTGGTAAACCACGTACTAACTTCTTTGTGGATAGTCTTGAAATTGTATCCATGTTTGCATGACCGAGTCTCATGTGCCATAGATGACTCTCATCACTTTTGGCCATTAAGCATCTACCTGAAATGTTAGCTTCTTCCAGGAGATAGAAAACATATATATTGTCTTCCCTGATTCCTTCAAAGATAGTACTACCAGTTGAGCTATCAACTATAGTACATTTGTCTTTGCCAAAGTTGATACCATAACCATGATCAGCTAGATGACTTATGCTGAGCAGATTATGTTTCAACTCGGTAACCAGACAGACATCTTTAATCACTGGATAGGGAGACTTACCAACATCACCGATACCAATAATATACCCTTTCAAATTATTACCGAAGGAAACATAACCTTCCTTCTTCTTCTTCGACAGTGTTGCAAATAGGGTAGCGTCACCGGTCATATGCCGTGAGCAACCGCTGTCGAGGATCCATTTGCTTCTAGCATGTGAAGGGTGTTCCACCTACAAAACAGTTTGCAGATGAAACCTTTGGTACCCATTTCTTGTAGGGTCCTGAATTGTTAGCTTTAGGTATCCAAGCATAAACATTTAAATCTACAAGCTTTCTCATTCTACATGCAGATGATATATGACCAATGAGGCCACAATAATGACATTGTGCATGTCGAGTGTTGAAAGCTGAGTGGTATGCATGGTTGGTAGGTTTGGGTTTTCTAGTATAGAAGAATGCATACCTATGATCATGTTTGGGCTTAACCTTTTGGGGTAAAGGTTTTATATGGTTTGGTCTGACAGTGTTTGGCTTGGGAATGTTCCGAATTCTCGGTAAGTGACACGTGTTAGGATAGGAAGCAGCAGGCTCAGGCTGTTTTCCTAACCTAATTTCCAACCTTTTGGAAGTGTCATATAACTTAGTATAATCAGAAGTGAGTGATTCCATTCTGATTTGTGCAGATTGAAGACTTTTCTTTTCTCTAGAAAGATCTTCTCTCAATTGGTCTATAATCTTGTCTTTCTCTTCGGATGACTGTTTAGTCTCGTGTAATAAGAGCTTTATAGAGGAAAGCTCACCAGACTCACTAACATTAGCTCTAACCTCAGCTAGTAGGTCGGTAAGTCTTCCTATTTCTCCTTTGTACTCTTCGAGTACTTTCTTAGCGGTCTGATATTTACTACGCAGTTTCCTGTAGTCAAGCATCAGGTCACTGAAGCCATCTCCTAATTGCTTAAAGGTGAAGTCATCATATGTTTCTACAGGTTCAGTAGGTACCTGATCGATTGCCATGAAGCAGATGTTTGCAGCGTCCTCTGAATGTTCATCTTCTGAGTCGCTAGCTTCACTCTCATGCCATATGCTGGTGTTGGCATATTTCCGAGACGTTGATCTTTTCAGGTTGCCTTTTTCATACCTGTTGTTCTTCTTGCTCGATGATGAGTTGATGGGACAGTCCTTCATATGTCCCTTCTTCTTACAGCCATAGCAGACAGCATCTTCTTGATACCGGTTGTTGCTGTTGTTCTCTTTGACTTTCTTCTCATGTCTCATGAATCTTTTGAACTTTCTTGCTAGGAGAGCTTGATCTTCAGCGTCAGATCCACTGCTGTCTGAGTCATCTTCAGCAGCTTTTCTGTGCTGAGCCTTGAGGGCGATAGTCTTCTCCTTTGGAGCAGGCTCTTCAAAATCTTGTAGCTCCAGTTCATGAGTGAGTAGTTTACCCATGAGTACTTCAAGTGACATTGTGGTGAGGTCGTTTCCTTCAATGATAGCTGTAGCCTTTGGAATCCAGTTCTTGGTGAGAGCTCGCAGGAGTTTGCGAATCTTTTCGTGGTTACTGTAATCTTTGCCTAAGGAGGACAAAGGGTTTACAATATCCAAGAACCTCTCGAACATTTGTGTGACTGTTTCATTTGGCTTCATTTTGAACGCCTCGTACTCTTGAGTAAGTCTGCTGACTTTTGACTCCTTGACTTGAGTCGTGCCTTCATGTGTAACTTCGAGAAGCTTCCACACACCATTTGCCGTTGTACATGTAGATACCCTGTTAAATTCTGTTCTGTCTAAGGCACAAAAAAAAGCATTAATGGCACGTGCGTCAAGACTGGCCTTTTTCTTTTCTTCCTCTGTATAACTGCTTTGGGGTTTTTCAACCAAAACTCCCTCGACATTTATACGAGGTGGCTTCTGATAGCCATCAAGAACAATAGCCCATAAGTCAAAATCAAGAGATTTCAAGAAGAAACTCATCCATGTTTTCCAATAAGTGTAGTTAGTACCATCAAACAGTGGGGGTCTGTTTGTGGCCTGACCTTCACTTGTGAATTTCATAGTAGCCATGTGATGTGCTGTGATCTAATAAATAATGAATAAATAATAGCAATGTTACCTCGCTTTACCTGTAACACCCGCTCTGATACCAATTGTAGGAACGATATAGTAAAGCGTAATACTCTAGAGGGGGGTGAATAGAGTTGGCAGCGAAATAATGCTAATTAAAAAATGTTAGCAACACAATCACAGTATATAATCACAGTTGAAATAATGTAAAGGCAGAGTTCAGAAAGCAAACGCAAAGACAGCGATGTATACTGGTATCCCTCTGTTGAGGACTAATCCAGTCGGTAGAACTCTTGCTACCAGTTGAATCCACTATAGGAAAAATCGCAAGTTTTCTTACGAAGTCCTTGCAACTTCTACAACGCGAGCTTTGATACGAAGAACTCGTCCAACTTCAAATGTGAAGAGGTATTCTTCAATCAAGCCTTCTGATTACAATCTCTCAGAAACTTCTAGACCGTACCGCACTGGCAAATCGACTAGAGGATTGTAACTGGCTTGGGATCTGAAAATGAAAGCTCTAGAAAACTCTTTGGAATGCAGAAAGCTTTTTAGATAGAGAGAAGATTGAAAGTGAATGAGTGAATTGAAATGATCGAAATCCATCTCTATTTATAGGAATTCCAAAGGGAGAACTCTGTCAGAATTCGGACAGAATTCGGGCAGAACTCGATGAGCAAATCTCAGTCAAATCCGCAACTGCAGGAGGACCAAGTTCCAGAGAATTCAAAAATCAAACGGCCACCAACCGAACTCTGGCCGAACTCTGGCCGAGTTCTGTCAGGGTTAGGTTAGGGTTTTAAAATAGATTTTTGGTGATTTTTGAAAATCTTTTTGAAAACCTTTTTGTAAACATTTTGATAGGTCATTTTAAAAATATTTTGAACTATTTTGGGGATAGCCTATTTGCCAGTACGACTCGGTGTACAACGTATTCCTAGACTCAAATAAAGTGAAAAATTACATTGCATAGGAAGTACAGACTCAAGTAGGCAAACAGATCTTCAGTCTTGAACGGAGTGAATATCCAATCTTGCTTATGTCCAAGAAGCTGAGATGTCCCAACAAGCTTCGTATATCCAGACAGAGTTTTGATCAATTATTAAAATCAGGTTGACCATATGACCAATGGGCCAACAGCCCCCCCCCCCAAAAAAAACCTAACCCACTGGCCGACACCCCCCCCTCGTACCCCATAACCCCAACCCACTAGCCGCCACCCCAACCCTAGAAGTTGTTGTAAAAAAAATTGTTGGAATTGAGTTCTTCAGATAACAAACTATAGTTTGTGTGAATCTCGACAACAACATCAGGAGTTAACAGAGAATAGACTTGATAGTTTGTGTGAATCTTTGTTCCTAGCTCGATATCCACATCAGGATCTAATGAAGAGCAAACTAATTTTGCATGAATCTCTGTTCCTAACTTGTGTGATTCATCTTCGATCTCTGCCAATAATGCATGCGTCAGTATGGACGAAGTTGATGTGAACATCACGCATTAGCGGAGTTGATGTGAATATCGAGCTGCGTCGAGCATATGCCAAGCAAATCGAATTGAGAACCTGAAGGATGTCGAACACTGAGGTGCATAGCAGTGCTAACAACACCAATATCGGAAACACTGAGGCGGGGACACCGAGAACTGGTACAACGATTTCATCGATTTGACTTGTCGATCGGAGGCTTGAGGGTCCGAATGGCTACTCCACATGGGCACAAGAAGGTCGAGAAGACTCTTCGGAGAATAAGGTTGTCAAAGCATCTCCCTGATAACCCTCTAAAGACGGATGATCCTATATATGAGCAGTGGGAGACGGATGATATCATACTGTTTACACAGTTGATGAATTTGATGGAACCATCAGTCGATGACATGATTTAGAACACGGATTCAGTAAAGAAATTGTGGAAGGTCCTAGCGGCTACGTTTGATGAAAAACGCGATTTGTCTTGCATTTATGACTCGGTGGTCGACGTCTACCGAGATGATCAAGGAGACAAGTCACATAAGGATCACTTTTGTGTTTTTAAGGCCCTGACTAATGAGGTGAATCGCAACGGACCTTAATGAGGCAAGGACTCAACGTCAGCAGCTCTATGTCATGACATATTTAGCCTCACTTCGTCCTTATGCAAACTCTGTACGGACTCAGATTATTGCTAGGGTTAAGATTTGTAACCCCACTTTTCCGAATAAATATTGCATTTTCTGATATTATTTAAATCTTATAGAATATTAATTTTATAAATAAATATTACTAGGATTATTTTGATTAGTGTACTAATTAACTACTAATTAGCCTAGTAGTTGCTAACTAAAATCCCCACTCTCCCTGTTCACTCATAAGCCGCACTGATGAAATTCTTTTTTCCGCCAAGACATTTCCCCTTTCTCAAGTCATTAACTTCCTATTTATAGCATCTCAGTCTCCCCTTCCATTTTCTGTTGAGAGATTGGAAGAACAGAGCAACTCCACCCACACCTCTTCTTTCCCAAATCTACTCTAACCCCAACCCTGATTTCTTAAGTGATCCGGCCATAGCGGAAGTTGTGATCCCAAGAACTAGCAGCGCCTAGGCGACATATTTCCGGCGAGCAGTGCCAACATCGACCTGCCAATCGACGCTGGCGGACTGACGGCTTCATCCCGATCTTTCAATTGCGATCTCCTCTCGGCAAATTTTCAACAATTCCTCGATGAGCTCACGACGGTACAGCGGTAATTCCTGGTGGCGGAGACGAGCACGACGACGACGAAAATCGAGCTTCTCCGACGTCGCCTTCCTGGAGTGGACCATTTCGTTCTAGATCGGTGAGTTGATCTCATATTTAATAAATTGTTGACCAAATTGATCGGGAGATTGCCTCGATAAATAGTTCATTGAACTGTTCTTGACAGCACTCTGTCGTTGGCGAGTTTAGACCCATTGATCAAACTTGGATTGGTTCCTTTGAGGACGTATGGTTTCTTGAAGCGAACAACTCTGTTTCCGACACGGATACGGTCGTAGCCAACTTTTTGAACCTGGTAAGTTCCTCCACTAGACCTATTAGTTGGATCCCTTTTGATCGAACGACTTCTTATATTCTGTTCTGGGTTTTCTAGTTGTTTTCTGATGTGTCGGTGAGAGTTTCTCAGGGTTGATCAGCAAAGTAATCAAAGGGGATTGATCTATGGATAGTTTTAACCTCTGGATCTTGATTTGATTTGATTTGTTTTGATACCTTGAAGAATTTAAACTGGACTCTGAAACCTTCTCCGTATTGTTGAGCACCAGGTGCTCGATCTTTTGTTCCAAAGAGGTAATTGCCTTCTGAATCGATCAAATCGGACACGAGGCGATTGGTGTAAACTTGCAGAAGACACAGGTATACTCCTTTCTACGATCGTCTCTTCTTTGGGTGAGATGTTGGTCATGTCCGGTGGACTGGGACTTGTGTGCAGGACATATTAGAGAGTATATGCCAATGACTGTAGTTTTGTGTCCAGTATGACACCAGTGTCTGCATCAACTTTACGTGTCAGGAGGACGAACTGGATTTATACGAATCAAGGATGTGTCGAACCCTGTATGATACTCTGTGAAGACTGGGTTTAAACTACAGGGTGAAGGTTTGAACCTAACGGCTATTTTAGGTTGCAACTAAGTTGACTAGATTTTTGGGCTGGTCTACTAGAATTTAATATAAACTGAGCTTTACAATCAAGGTTAGGATAGAGAACCATTAAGAGGAAATGAACGTGAGTTTGTAATTCAGATTTAGTCGGGCTATGGGTCTAGGCCGAGAGTAATAAGCTGGACTCTAGGTTTTTAACTGTGTGGATTAGTAGAATGGGCCAGTGGGTTTGAGAATCATTTCAGTAAATAGGCTTTGAATTAATTTAGACTTGGGCTTAGTCAAGCCATTAGAGTTTCACTATTGGACAGTGGGCTTGAGGCAGGGACTAGTCCTGAGTCCATGGGCTGAGGAGATGTGTGGACCATGGCTACTATTCAAATAACAGTTTTAGACTGAGTTCAATAGGGCCCCAAGCCAAATGGGAAGGAAAAGGGATTTGTTTATTAGAGTTTAAGTATTAATTTAGAAATAGAGTTTTAATAGAAATGAGTCTGGTAGGTTAATTATTAGAGTATGTTAGAAATATTTCTAAGACATATTGTGTCTCTTGACACAGATTTTTCCAGACATTGGATTTAACATCTACGACAAATTCAGGCAAGTACACCGACTTGAGCTCTTTACTTGTATTTTTGTCATGTTCTCATGTTGGACACGAGATTGACACGATTGTCTTGTGCCTCATTGATCGTATTGTATTGCATTAATTGTCTTGCGGGGATTGAAAAAATATTGTCTAGTGTGTGACCACATCTCTTAACTAGGTTCACCTCACGTACGATTAAGCCGCATCTTATTGTGATACTGTGATTTCCAGTCAGTCACCATTAGAACAATATTTCAAATTCACTATTGCATTGATTGTCTTGTTCATTGTTTCAGTTCTTGTACTCTTGTTTCATATTGCAGGTTAGTCGATATCATTACTTGTACATTTCAGATTTACTTTGTATAATATTTCTTATCGGTGTTGTACTTTGCTCCTTTCCTGACTGGATACGTTGCAGGTAAGATTGATGAGAACTTATACCCTAGCTATGGGTCACTATAGGGGATAGCAGATGCTGGAGCAGATGCCATTCAGGATTAGATGCTTGGATTTGGATATAGGCTCCTTGTATAGATTTACATTTATGTCTCGATGATGATGTATCTATTGATGTATCTGGATGATTGTACTAATAATAGTTTATGATTGCTTTACTTTTACAGGATTTGTTTCCGGACACCTATTATAAAGATGTACAAAGCATAGTGATATCTGTGATGGTCGTGGTGATTTGTGTTCTGGGTACGATTATAGACGCTGCGATGAGTATGATTGAATTTTATACACTTGATGATTCATGAGATTTATATACAGCTTACTACGTTGTGTCTACCAACGTAGACTGGACGTATCTGACTCGTATCCGATTATTCGAGAGCGGGTCGTGACAAGATTCTACCTCTGATGGAAGCCTACTTTCATACCATAAGGACGGTGAAAGTAGTTGGGACTGATACGAGCTATGCACGTGCTGCTCGATCTGCCCTGGACGCTGTTCGTGATGGATTCCGTAGGGGTCGTAGTGGTAGACGTGGTGGTAGGAATGTTGGCCGTGATGGTAGATGAGGTAATGATGGCCGTGATGGAGGCGATCTCTCACATGCTTTAATTGTGGTTAACCAGGACATTTTCAAACTACTGCCAATGTTGCATCGGATGCTCATAATGAAGAGTGATCCGTGAAGATGACTGCAGAGACCTATATACAATTTGTTGAATTCTAAAGTCAGCGTCTTGGTGGGACATCTACATCTGGTTCCACAACCGAATACTCAGCGGCATATTTGATAAAACCGAAGCAATGGATGATCGATTTGGTTGCGTCTGATCATATGGCTGACGACACGGGTATGTTGCGTAATTATGTATATGTGGATCATATGACAGATATTACTGTTATGAATGACAGATGTCTGAAAGTTCATGGAAAAGAAAATACAAGTCTTTCTTTCAACCTGTCCCTCACTTCAGTTTTACATACAGCTGGAAACCTATTCAGTTTATTATCCATTAGTCGGATAACTAGTGACTTGTACTGCTCGGCAACATTATTTTCTGATGGTTGTATTTTTCAGAACCTGAAGACGGTGAAGGCTATTGGTAGGGGCCATGTGACTGGAGCCATATACCTGGTTAAATGAATTCGTTTGTTGCCTGTGCTGGCGTGTCCTGCAACCCGTTTGAGTTGCATTGTCGGCTAGGTCATCCGTCTACTCAAGCTCTCCAGAAATTATGTCCATCACTAGATCTTCGAGTCTCTTTTAATTGTGAGTCATGTAGTCTAGCTAAACATCATCGTGCACCTTATCTAGTGAGTTTGAATAAAGTTGTTTCAGCTCCCTTTGATCAAGTATACTATGATATATAGGATCTATGTTCTGCTGAATCGGTGTTGGGGTTTAAGTATTTTGTTTCATTTGTTGATGACTACTTACAAGTCACTTATGTCTACCTAATGAAGAATCGGGCTGAATTGTTTGATAACTGGTGTAATTTCTTTACTGAAACAAAAATATAATTTGGGATTTCTATTAACTGTCTTCAGAGTGACAATGGTCGTGAGTATGTGTTACAGGAGTTCAATTCCCATCTTGCTAGATATGGGATTATCCACCAAACTTCCTGCCGTGTGACAGAATGTAAAAGTCATCATCCCTTGGAAATAACTCGAGCAATTATATTTCACACCAGTACACCCAAAAAAAATTAGTCAGATGTTGTGCTTACGGCTTGTTATTTGATTAATCGTATGTTGTCTCATATCTTCAATGACGCTACTCATTTTTCTAGGTTATATCTCGATCGTATGCCATGTCCTCTACTCTCAAGATTTTTAGGTGCTTGTGTTACGTTCTTGATACTCGTACTATACTTTCTAAATTGGATCTGAAGTCACTCAAGTGTATTTTTCTTAGGTATCCTCACGATCAGAAATGGTATCGTTGTTTTCCCCGACTTTGAGAAAATATAGTGTCTCGGAATATTACCTTCGTCGAGGCTAAGTTTCTCTCATCCTCTCCAGTTAAAGAACCTGTCTCCATAACTTTTCCAGAGATAATTTTCTTCTGTATTCGGTTCAACCACAACAGTCGTCTGTAAGGGTACCCTTCCCTATCAAGCAAGTCTCATCGTCCCACGGTCCGTGAACATCAGCTCCATCAGAATAGGGATCACTGATGGTGTCCACAACCGTAGAGCCAGTGGCGTCATCAGAGTCTTCTTCCAGCTCCACAAATTCACCACTACCTGATATACCGACTCACCCCGGTCGTGCATGCCACAACTATCCTTTGTATGTTAATAACTACAAAGGGCTTGCGAGTTACACTCAAGTCCTTGGTGGCTACTATTGATGGGATGCTGATCCCACAATCTGTCGAAGAAGGACTCTAACATCCTGGTTGGTGGGCCGTTATGGAAGATGAGATGCAAGCGTTTCGGGAGAACCATATATGGGAGTTGGTGGATTTGCCTTTTGGTAAGAAGGTGGTAGGTTGCAAATGGGTATTCACAAGCAAGGTGAAATCGGATGGCACTCTTGA